>MDKI01231001.1:0-38549 GCA_005239505.1 Nicotiana paniculata | reverse complement strand
GTGATTGATGGGAAAATGAACGAAAGATTGATAATGTGTTCAAATGTGGGAATATGTGAAATAATTGAAAGCCATACGTGAAAAAAATAATGAAAAGAGTATTGTGAATCAATGTAATAGAATTGAGAAAATGTGGAAGTACCGGGTAGAGGGAACTTTCTACTTGATGAATGTTGTGGGGCCTTTTGCCCATATTAAATGAGCTGTTAATATGAAATTGTACTCCTTGAAAGGATAATTCTTGTGATGTAATTGTTTGTGGCGGCTGTGACGAAATATGATTGTCAGGGGGGATCGGGTTGCGCGCTGCAACACAAAGCAATAAGCTTCATGAGGTGTGAGGTAATAAGGGTGGCCGAGGTAATAAGGATGGAATGTGATCAGTATCACTACTGAAATGAAAAATCATGGGTTCTTGAATATGATGATGTTGAAAGGGAAAAAGGAAGAGATTGTGAAACTTGTTTGACTATGGTTGTTTCTTTCCGCGTACTTTGATTAATTTGATTCTATTACTGTCTCTTAATTGTGTACTGTTTGGTTGTACTTGGAATAAAGTTTGTGTATACATACTAGTACTATTCCACAGTACTAACATCCTTTTTGGTTGGGGCGCTACATCTTCTATATGGATGTAGGTGGGTCCATAGTAGGTAACTCAGCTCGCCGATAGTGGTGTTTTCTACTCACTTCTTCCAGCTGTACTGGTGAGCCCCATTTCTCTCGGGGCCATGTATAGTCCTTTCTACCTCTTTTGAGTATATTATGTATTGTAAGGTACAACCGAGACCTTGTTCCCAGCAAGTATTGTATAAACTCTTAAACACTCTTAAGAGGCTCCGTAGACACTATGTGGGTGTATATATGTATAGTTGGGCAGTGGTTGTAATGGTTCGTAATTATGGTCCGTATTGGAAGCATGGTATCTATTTTGTATGTAATGGGAAATCTAATTTGATAATGTAATATGCGGAAAAAGGAACTGGACTTATTGTGGTAATCACACGCTTTTAAACCTAATTTGCTGTTTCATATAAGTCATGTACGGTAGCACCACGTGGGGTAGGAAAGGCAAATCAGGTTCGCTTGACTGGGATCACCCGGTTGAGTGTCGGTTGCGTCCCCCGATTTTGGGGCGTGACAGTTCCATACGTAAAACGCGTATCTCATGTAAATAGGGTCCAAATGGGCTTGATCTTGAAGATATTGTGGGATTCCGACTAGTTACCTCAAAGGACACGAAGTGTCTCTCCGATTTGGGTACATTTCCATCGAATCCGGCTTAATTAGGGTTTGGCTTATTTTTCTTATCCCATTTTCCCGTTGGGTCAGACCTTTATCACTATTATTCTCTCATAATCTCACTCACTCGATACTATTCTAAATCTATTTCTCTTGGCCGACTGAAAGCCTAGAACATTGAAACCGTCTATTTCGTTGTTAACTACTATAAATCAATTTCGGTTGTTAACTACTAGAAATCCTGCATGTAGGAAACTATCACCTGCCTAAGAAACATGCCTATAACACCAACACTGGTAATTCGTACAGTTTTTACGGCCTTATTGCACCAACTATTTAGAAACATGATTGTATGATTTGTAACGCCTTAATCTGCAAAATTCGTTGCTCGTACACTGCTGGAAATCTAGAATCACCTAGAAACCATGCCTATAGGACTTTAAATTATGATTCTGAAAATCTATATTGCCTAAACTTCCCGCGTGCATTTGTTTCTTATGTGTGGAGGCTAACTTGAGCCTTTAATTATCTTTACGTGAGGTCCTATTTGTTTTGAATGTCGCCTAGTTTTATCATTTGTGCAACCTAAGCTGAGTCTAGAACTACCTAATAGAGGTCCAAAGCCTCCTGGACCATAGGCATGGGACGGGTAGTGCACACATAGGGTATGAATTAGAATTGAATTAGAACGCCTTTAAGTAAACAACTTCAACATAGTAATTGGGTAGCATGAGATGATATTCAGTGCCCATTGAATAATACGAGCAACCTTACCTTAAGGTAGTTGCGAAGTATTATTTATGTTGCGCGGGGTGATCTTTTAGGCTAGAAAACTTAGGATTATTCACACTAAGTCATTTAATACAGATAAATGTAGTTTGTATCTTTGTAGTCATTACCAATTCTTATGTATTTGAATAAGACTCACAACTTCTGAATTTCCCTTTTATTTACTTGACCACCTAGCCTAATTACATAATCCACATAGTCTAAAGTTCCTGGGACCCACAATTGTGGACATCGGAGAATGTCTAACACCTTCTCTTCGACGTAATTTAAGCCCTTACCGATCTTTGGTGGCATAGACTAGTCAAATAGAGTTATTTGCAAAAATAGGTGCCCTAATACACCTTAAAATCGTTAGATGGTGACTCTTCTCTTTTAATATCCATTCAAAAGAGTTGTCACACATCGAAACATGCTTTCGCGAGAAAATGGGGCGCGACAGCACGACGACTCTTCTGGGGACATACTTAGGCTCTTACCTTAACAAATTTTGCCTAAGCGAGATTATTCATCGAGTTGCTTTATTTTATTTCCTTAATGTACCTACCTCTCCCGCCCCTTTATTTTCTTGAAATTGCTACATCATGAACCTCCCTTCCCCATCTCCTTTATTTTCTTCATTCAACTATGTTCTTCGAATTTTTTGAACCATGCTAATTATTTCCTTTGACTTTTCTTTTTCTCTTATTTTATTTCATTATTTAGTACTGCCTTTATGTGCTTTCACCATGTAAATTACTTGAGGATATGTCATCACCTTCGCATAAGCATGTTTTCAACATTATGTTCCACTCGCCCCAATAATCAACATACTGGCGCTTGATGATTGTTCGCGCTTTCATGGAATCACCTTTTTTAAATCAGAAAGTTTTATTTGTGATAGAATATTTGATCAGCGGTGCGGTCGAAGGTCCCGTGACTTTCCCTCTCAAGATGTCTGCTCGGAAGAACAAGTCAAGACCCTTCTAGAAACCCTACTCCAATTTGAAATGTACATTCATCATTCTAAACCTAGTACACGTTGAAGCCTTGTTAACGTAACAACCCGCTAAGATGAACCTTGTCCAAAGTCCGACGGGATTTACACAATCCCTATCGACACCATCATATTATGTGCATTACTTGGAGAAAATATGCCAACATGTTGATCATTATTGCATAAGTAGTCAAATCTGGAGGGGAAAGGGCTAACCTTTGTTTGTTTGTATAAAATGAAGCACGAAATCCCAGGTTTGGTATGATCCAAATTATCCGGCATGTTCTACTTGACTGGTGGAAAGACCTTGCACCTTGTGACAAATCATGCGAGGAGAGTACTTGGTGACCTGCCATCCTTGATAAGCATTTGACCAAATAGGGAGCTGATCGAGGTTGACACTATGTTCTGGGACGAGAAAAGAGTTGTTTTCCGATTTGGAAATATAGAAATGACTCATCCCCTAGAAGAAATCGGAGGTTTTTCCAAGTTGCCATGGGATAGTTTGGGATTATTGGTACCCGAGAATCGCACTCCCCGCGGTTTCCTGAAAATGTTGGATTTTAAGAAGAATGATGAACTGCTCTTTCTATAAAACATACATCCCTTTTGAGTTTCTTTACGAGCGTTATGGTCATAGACAGTCGTATAGTCTTCACCATGATGAACTAGCCATTACTTCCTTTGGATGGGTGCACCGCCGGATTTATGTGTTTGTTGTCTGCTTCTCGGGGTTGTTGATATTTCCAATGAAATGAGGAAGAATTCATACTCGCTTATGCATGGTTTCCAGGACCTTAATGGATGGCATCGAGAGACAAACTTACACTATCATCCCCACGATCTTAGTTGAGATGTACCGCGCTCTAGATCGGTGCAAACATGGATTTGGACACTTTGAGGGTTGTAATTTATTGCTACAACTCTGGCCGCTGGAACACTTTCAGAGAGGAGAGTGCCGTCAAGAGCTTCTGCGAAGTCCACTGAATGACTACATCTCCAACCATCACCCAAAGAAAATGACATTTATTCCATACAAGTTTGCAAAGTCTGGAAATACTGTAGGTTGGGTGCATTTCTTCAGCAATCTAATAGACGTGCAGGTACAGTGGACGTTCAAATGGTTTCCTAGTAGTGAGTTCATCATCAGGTCAAGGGGACTACTCACTTGTATTAATCGGGCTACAAGGAATCTATCCTTACTCTCTTATTAGGGTAATGGGACAATCCGGAAGAAAACAAGTCATACCTCGGGTTTCCAACATGGTCCGATACAAGGCATATTTCAAGGGAGATGTCATTTCGTTCAAGTTCTAGGCGCAACACATGTGGAACCAAAAGATCATTGTGGAAGGAGAAACTATTGAGCCAGACAGGTATTACGCCGGTCATATATACTACTATTTATCATTGCTGGAAGGCAACATAGAGGGGGATGTCAAGCCATGGGTGAATATGAAGGATATGAACATAGAAGAAGTGGTTGAAGCACATGTTAAGTATAAGAATCTACACAAAAAGGTGGTCAAGTCCAAAGCTAAACATCTAAAGCAGCACAAAGCGAACATGGAGGCGATACGGGAATGGAAGGAGATTACCAAAAAGTCAATAGAAAGATTGGAATACTTGGAACAAGGACTGAAGGATCTAGAAGGGAAGATGAGAAAGAGACTCTGTGATTATCAAGGCAATACCAATAGTGAAAGAGGAAATCTGGCAATAGTTTACTTGCTATTGGATATGCACAATCTGGGAAACTTGATTAATGGGGTCAAAAGAGACAAGCTTGGAGAAAGTCCTTCGGGGACCCAGTAGATCAGAAGATAATGTTCTTTATATCTTTCTATCATAGATTAGATTTCGATGTAATAAGGCTTGATGCCATTAGTGACTTATTATTATTGTTGATTTAGTGAAAGTTTTGTTTTGTCCTATTTTCGCATTTATGAAATGAAGGTTGGCATCAATTTTATCCAAGTCTACGTGTCGCTTAGGCCCACCACAGGCACAGTGAGGTCACCAAATTTGGACGCAATTTATTGCATGACTTTGTGAAATATGTTTAAATATTGCAAACATTCTTTCATTTCACCTTACTAACTTGGTTACCTTTTGCTTTTTTGTTGATTATTCCTATTCCCAAAGGTTGGTTCGTGCATTGTGGCATCATTAGCATACCACACTAGATCCATAGGTCCTCCATCTCCTCCTTTACCTAGCGACCTGAAAGGCAAAAGCAAGGGAAGAGAAAATGGATGTTATAAGTGGTATCGGGAAAGACAATGCTACTGTGGCAGAAAACGTTGAAACTTCAGATGGTAGAAGTACTCCAAGGCAGAATGAGTTGGTGTTACGTTTGGAGCAGAAATCCTGGAACTATAGGGCGAGCTTGAGTATGTTTGAAATCTGGCAAACCTCTCCCTTACACCGGCAAAACCTGACTACCCAGAACCAAAAACCACCACAAAACACACAAAACTAGGATCCACCACCAAATCCTCCTGCACCACACTAGTATCATAATCACGAACCTCCCCAAAACATAACCCGCCACCAGTGCCAACCCCTCAACAACGCCACCATTATCTAACTCAATACCCATAAACCACTGCTTATCACCCCCCCCAAATGCACCAAAAACCACTCCCAATCCCCAAAACTCAACCAACGACCACCCATATACCCAAGTTCAATGAACTCATCAAAGCAATCCGATATATTTGGAAACCTTACCCTCTACCCCACAGCAAACCCTATACATATCCGAACCGACTAAGAGGCACCTACTCACTAGAAACATGGCAGAGGAGCTCAAGAAGCTCATAGGGAAACCCCTGAGTTTTGAAGGTGGGAAAGGCGTTTAAGATCTAAACTATGTTGACCTGTGCATTCAGCCGGATGTGGAACTTCCAGAGTGTTACAAACCTCCCAAGTTAGAAATGTTTGATGGTACTAGTAATTCGAAGGTGCATCTGAGAACATACTGATACAATCTTGTAGAAGTGGGTAAGAACGAACAAATCCACACGAAACTGTTCATGCAAAGCCTTACCAGAGACGCTTTGTCTTGGTATATTAGTCAAAACCTAAAGAAGTGGGTTAATTGGGTGAGTATGGCATCGTATTTCATGGATAAATTTAGGTTCAACATAGAAATGTACCAGACGTTTACATTCAAAACCTCAAGAAGAAGTGACAGAAACCTTCCGTGAGTATGCTACTCGTTGGAGATCAAAGGCCGCAAAGGTAATGCCAACACTTGAAGAAGAACAAATGAACAAGTTCTTTGTTAGAGCTCAAGATCCGCATTATTACGAAAGGTTTATAGTCATCGAAAATCACAAGTTCTCCGACATCATCAAGCTAGGTGAAAGAATAGAAGAAAATATCAAGAGTGGGATGGTAACTAATTTCGAGGCACTGGAGGCCACGAATAAAGCTTGCAATCAGGAGGTATTTTGAAGAAGGAAGAAGTGGGTGCCGTGATGGTAGCCCAGGGCCCTAAGTCTCCCATCACATACAAGAAACCTCCATCCATATATCAACCCTCACCCCCAAAATACCAATACCCTGCCACCGCCTACCATACCTATAATACTCAACCTACTTATTACCATTCACCTCCACCCGCCCGCCAAAACTACCCAAAGCCACGTCCAAAGTTTGAGCGCAGACCTCTTAGATAATACACCCCAATTGTTGAACCCATAGGCCAAATATATGACAGACTGAAGGCCACTGGTTATGTCATCCATATTCCTACCGTTGTTGTGGAAAATCCTTCCTAATGGATCAAGCCCAAAAAAACATATCCTTATCATTCAGGCATGAATGGTCATACCATTGAGGAATGCTGCACATTGAAAGACAAGATTCAGACAATGATAGAAACTAAAGTTACACAAGAAAAAAAAGTTCCACCAAATGTTCGCAACAACCCTATCCTGGATCACAAAAGTGAGGGAGTGAACGTGATAGAAACTGACGAGGAATGGAATCAAGAAGGGTCCATTAGACTCATTTGAGAGGAATACACTCCTTAAATATCTTCGGTCACCCTCATACCGGTTGTGGTACAAACCCATGCGCCATTTGAAGTTGAGTTAGCCATACCCTTCACTATAATGGTAGCTCCCACACCATCTTACAAGTATGATGTTGTCCCGTGGGATTATGTTACGGAAGCAAGAAGAAAAGGAAAAGCCAAAGTGGAAGAAACAGGTGTCATGCAACACACCTGAGAATCTGGGAGGAATGAGAAAGGAAGTTGCACCTAAGCCACATGTTGTTGAGACTGGCACTGACCATTTTTGGAGGAAGATAAGGGAGTACTCTATTTTTGACCACCTGAACTAGACTCCTGCTCATATATCCATCTTATCACTATTGCAAAACTCATACGCGCACATGAATGCTTTGATGAAGGTGTTAAGTGAAGCTTATGTACCCGCTAGCATCACTAGTAGAGAGATGGCTAACATGGTCGGACATGTATTGGAGAGCCACAAAATTACTTTCCATGAGATGAGTTACCACCAGAAGGACTGAGTCACAATAGGGTGTTGCACATCACAGTGTAATTCAATGACAAGTTCATCATCACGGTCTTGATAAATGGAGGTTCGCGTCTGAACATATGTTCACTGACCACTCTAAAGATATTTGGTAAAGGCCTGCACAACATATGAATGGGAAGCATGAATGTAAAGGTGTTTGATGGATATCAGAGAGCCATTATCGTAGAAATCAACCTCGATCTACAGATGGGTCCGACTTGGTTTGATGTTGTATTCCAAGTACTAGATATATCTGCTACTTACAATCTATTGTTGGGATGACCATGGATACATGCAGCCGGGGCAGTGGCTTCAACTATGCACCTTGCTATGAAGTTCGAGTGGAACTATCAGGAGGTGATCATTCATGGAGATGGAAGCAACCCTATCTACACCAATCAGACCGTTCTAACCGTCAAAAACAAAAGGAAATTGGGTGGCGAAACATACCATCGCATTGAACAGGTTTAACGCAATTGAAAAGGACCGATGGTGGTGCAACAAGATAGAAAGCATACTATTATGGACAGGATTGAACCGGGCAAGGGTTTCAGCAAAAGGCTTTAGGGGATCAAAAAACCCGTACAACTACAATACCATAGCACGAATTTTGGACTCAAATATGCATATACATGGCAAGAATATCAGGATTTGACACTGTTGTGGCGTACCCTTTATTATCCACTGGGACAACCTATACCACTTCTGCACCAGACATTCCATCAGAGTAACATGATGTGGGGATCTGAGGAAGATGAGATTTTAGTTGGCAGGAGCAAGTAATTTCTAGATGAAGAAGACATGGATTGCAGTGCAATGGTTGAGGAGTAGGAGGAAGAGGATCTTACTATTCAAACAATGGAAGAAGGAGTTGTTCTCAAGAACTGGACCGCTGACCATATCGGGCTCGCGTAGTTCCTAGGTAGCCTGGAAAATTAGTATGAATTATTTTCAAATAGTATTTAATACATTTTCAGTATTGTGTTTCGAAATAATTACTCGAGCCATCAAGTCGTACTTGTTCACATTTTAAAAGTTTTATTAATGCATTACCATTTTTCATATTTAATACTATTTTCTACATTCTTTTCAACATAATTATTACAGATCTTGATGAACCTACGACTGTGACATATAATGAGATAACACAATATAAAGACAGTGATTCGGATGATATGGAAGTTGATATATTACCTGAGGAAATCATCAAAGAAGTAAAGAATATTTTAAGCAAGCCGAAGTCTAGTTTGGAGGAAACTGAGGCCGTCAACTTAAGTGATTTCGAGACAGTCAAGGAAACTCGTATAAGCATTCATCTATCTCCGTTAGAGAAAGAAGATTATACCAGGTTCCTAAAGGAATATGAGGATATCTTTGCATGGTCCTACGCTGATATGACTGGATTAAGCACATCTATAGTAGCTTAGAAGCTACCCATCAATACCATGTGTCCATTGATAAAGTAGAAGCTCAAAAAACTCAAGCCAGATATGAGTTTGAAGATAAACGAGGAGGTCACCAAGAAAATCAAAGCCAAGGTTCTCCGAGTGGTCGAATACCTGACCTGGTTAGCCAACATTGTGCCAGTTCCAAAGAAAGATTGGAAAGTTAGAGTATGTGTCGATTAACGAGATCTTAAGAGAGCAAGTCCTAAGGATGATTTCCCGCTGCCTAACATACACATATTGATTGACAACTGCGCCAAACATAATCTTTAATCCTTTGTGGATTGTTTCGCGAGATTCCATCAAATTTGGATGGATGAAGAGGATGCCAAAAAGGTCGCCTTTATCACACCATGGGGAGTATATTGTTACAAAATTATGCTATTTGGTTTAAAGAATGATGGGGCCACCTATATGAGGTCCATGACGACTATCTTCCACGACATGACACACAAGGAAATAGAGGTGTACGTGGATGATGTTATCATCAAATCTTAAAGGAGTTCGGATCACATAGCAGATCGAGAAATTTTTCGACCGGCTTCGAAGATACAATTTGAAGTTGAATCCTGCAAACTGTACAAGATTTCGACCGGCTTCGACGATACAATTTGATGTTGAATCCTGCAAAATAGGGGTGTATGTGGTTGGTGTTATCATCAAATCTAAAAGGAGTTCGGATCATATAGCAGAAACCTGTGCCTGCGGGTAAGTTAGCACAGTGACAGATATTGCTGAGTGAGTTCGACATTGTCTATATAACTCAGAAAATAGTCAAATGGAAAGCATTGACGGATCACTTGGAAGAAAATCCCCTAGATGGAGAATACGAACCATTGAAAAAATATTTTCCCGACGATGAGGTATCATTTGTAGGAGAAGATAGTACTGAGGCATACGATGGTTGGAGGATGTTCTTCGATAGAGCAGAAAACTTCAAAAGAGTGGGTATCAAAGTTGTCTTAGTATCAGAAATCGGTCAACACTATCCGGTATCCGCATAACTCTGGTTTTCGTGCACCAACAATATGGTGGAATATGAGGCCTACGTCCCCGGACTTAGGTTGGCCATTGAAATGAACGTGCATGAGTTGCTGGTAATAGGAGATTCACATCTACTGGTGTACCAGGTTCTAGGATAATGGGCTAAGAAGAACACCAAAATATTGCCATATTTTCACTATGTACAAGAGATAATCAACAGGTTCACAAAGATTGAGTTCAAACATGTTCCAAGGATTCATAATGAATTTGTAGACACATTAGCCACTTTACCTTCCATGATAAAACACCCATACAAGAATTTCATTGATTTTATCCCAATAGGAATCCCTAAGTAGCCAACTTATTGTGCTCATATTGAAGAAGAGTTTGACGGAAATCCTTAGTTCCATGATGTCAAGGAATACTTGGAAAAGGGAGAGTATCCAGGGAATGCTACCCATACTGAGAAGCGCACACTTCGAAGATTGGCCAATCATTTCTTTCAAAAAAGAGGAATTATATATAGAAGGCCTCCTGATTTGGGATTTTTGTGATGTATCTATCCCAAGGAGGCGTCTAGATTGCTCGAAAAAATTCATGCCAAAACTTGCGGACCCCACATGAATGGTTTCGTTGGCGAAGAAGATATTAAGAATAGGGTATTTCTGGATGACTATTGAATCATGTTGCATCAAGTATGTTCAAAAGTGTCATCAATGCCATATACATACTGATATGATACAAGTACCGACCAACGAGCTCAATGCAACAAGTTCGCCCTAAGCCTTCTCAGCTCGGGGTATAGATGTCATTAGACCGATTGAACCCGCTGCTTCAAATAGACATAGGTTCATTCTGGTGGCTTTAGAATACTTCACAAAATGGGTTGAAGCCGCATCCTATAAAGTTGTAGCTAAGAAGGTTGTAGCAGATTTTGTTCAGGAATGCTTCATTCGTCGATTTGGAGTACCTGAGTCAATCATTATTGATAGTGAATCCAATATCAATAGAGACTTTATGAAAGCCATGTGTGGAATATTCAAGATCAAGAATCAGAACACTATAACATACAAGCCGCAAATGAACGGAGTCGTAGAAGCCTCCAACAAGAACATCAAGAAGATATTAAGGAAAATAGTAGACAATTACAAACAATGGCACGAGAAGCTACTATTTGATTTGCTCAGGTATCGCACCACAACCGGTACATCAAGTGGGGCAACTCTCTATCTACTGGTTTAGGATACTAAAGTTGTTACTCTCGTGAAGTAGAAATCCCTTCTTTAAGGATCATACAGGAAGTCGAGCTCAGCAACGCAGAATGGGTACATAGCCAGTACAAACAACTAGCTCTCATCTATGGAAAATGAATGAACGTAGTGTGTCATGGTCAACTCTACTAGAATAGAATTGCAAGAGCTTTCAACTAAAAGGTTAGGCCAAGGCAAGGCAGTTGGTACTGAAATGATCTTACCACATCAAGATGAAGAAAAGGGGAAATTCTCACCAAAATGGCAAGACCCTTAAATGGTTCACCGGGTGTTAAAGGGAAGAGAACTTATACTTACAGAAATGGATGGAGAGATATGGCCAAACTCATCAATTTGGCCGCAATCAAAAGATAGTGTTTTTAAGATTATGTTTGCACTTTCTATTTGATGTAACTAAACTACACTTGACCTGATTCCCGTTTAAGATCTTCATTCTCCCTATGGTTAGAAACTAGGGCAAGAACTCGAGTTTTTCGGATCTCATCATGTTTGGAACCGCCAAGGAACGTATCGCCAGAAGTACGCAGTTAAACTAGGCAGAATTTTGAGGACCTCAAATTCCGAATTAATTAAGGAGGTTGCGATGTCTCAAAAGTGTGTCACAGTCACAATTCAACAAATAATTTTCTCTCATGCATTATCACATATTTCAAACGACTATATTTTTATAACAAGTTTATCAAATGGATTTTTTGAAAATTTTGTTTTTATACCCAAGGTGACTTAAGCAGGATCTCCAGACAAGAGCAAAGGCGAAGCAAGGAATTGAGAGCACGAACAAACCTTCCCCACCGCAAAACTCATGATTTTTCTTTGGATCCAGGCAGAATTAGCATAACAAGAACGTCTGCAAATACATACACATAACAAGATCACTATCTTCATAATGACAAAAGTTTCCAAATGCAAACATATCAAGCTAAGAAATTCTTGTTCTCTTACATTTAGTCATTGCTTTTCTTGCATAGGGCTAAAAACTACCCTCATCATTACACAAGGCTAAGCAATGCCTTCATTTGCATAATACTAAACATTGTCTCTACTCCTTGCATGGGCTAAACATTTCCCTCATGTTTCTTGAGGCTAAGAACTGTCCCCACACTACATAAGGCTAAGCGCTACATTTCCTTGCATGAGACTAAGCACTATCTCCATTCCTTTCATGAGGATAAACATTTTTTCAGTTATTGCAAAAGGCTAAGCACTGCCTTTCCTTGTATGAGACTAAGCATTGTCTTTATTATTGCATAAGGCTAACAACTGCCTTTCTTTACATGAGATTAAGCACTGTCTCGACAATTCATAAGGCTAAGTACTGCCTTTCTTTGCATGAGACTAAACACTATCTCTATTCCTTGCATGAGGATAAGTGTTGCCTCCATCATTGCATAAGGCGAAGAACTGCCTTTCCTTGCATGAGATTACGAATTGTCTCTATTCTTTGCGCGAGGCTAAGCATTGACTCCATTATTTCATAAGGCTAGGAACTGCCTTTCCTTGCATGAGACAAGGCAGTTTTCCGCTCTTTACATCAGGTTAAGCGCTACCGTCATCTCTTACAAGACTAAACCTTGTCTCATCTTGTTCTCGCATATGACTAAGCATAACTCGTTTCTTGTATCAAACGATCGATATCACTACATCTTTGCATTTCATGGGCTGAAACATCACCATATTTTTCGAAGGCATCAGAGTCTGAGGGCATCATCCTAATAGCCCGAAGACATCATGCCATGATCGGAGGATCTCTTGAAATTTCATATCATTATTCAAAGGCTTCATAGTCCAAAGGCACCATCTTTATGGACCGAGGACACCATTCCATGGCCGACAAATCCCTTACCATACACTTGAGATATTGAGGGTTGGGTTCTGTCCTAAGGTTATGGACTTAGAATGAACTAGATCCTCAGTTAACTTGCTTTTTCAGGCCTACATAGGTTTTGGTGATGGGGTAAAAAACCCCGGGTGTATGTATGGTGAGCTCATGCAGTGATTTTATAGCTTTGGAACGACTCCTGGCACATCCGAGGATGAATGTATGATTAAGTGGGGGAGGATGTAATGACTCGACTGGTCATTTTGAGCAATTACGTCCGTCTCGGTAGTTTGAGGTGTGAGTAGCTTCACACAATGTATTATGACTTGTGTGCTTCATTGGTTCAGGTTTTTGAGAGGTTCAAAAATGATTTTTAGGAGTGACTTTCATTTGAGAAGCTCGAAGTTGAAAGAATTATCCAAGGTTTGACTTTTGAGTATTTGATCTCGAAGTGGAGTTTTGATGGTTCTGATAGCCTCGTATTGTAATTTGGATATAAGCGTGCATCCGGATTTGGATTTGGAGGTCCGTAGGGTAATTTGAAGCATTTCGCAAAATTTGGAAAGTTGAAGTTCTGAAAGATTGAGAGGTTTGACCAAGACCTGACTATGGTGATATTGGGGTTAGAATGCGATCCCGGAGTTGGAACAACTTAGTTATATCATTTTGGACTTTCCTGCAAAACTTGACATCATTCCGGGTTGATTTGATAGGTTTCAACGCGAGTTTTGTAAGTTGGAAGATTTGAAAGTTCATGAGTTCGATTCATGGTGCAATTACGTTGTTCGATGTGATTTGAGGCCTTTACTAAGTTCATATCATGTTCTAGAATGTGTTGGTATATTTGGTTAAGGTCCAGGGGGCCTCGGGTGTGTTTTGGATAGGCTATGGGCCATTTTTCTCTCGTTTTGGATGGTTGTTTGGATATCTGATGTCCCCTTCTATGCAATCGCGTAGGTGAAGTCGCGATCATGAAGGCTTATTTGGTGGGCTGGCCATTTCCTCTTCGTATTTGCACAGATAAGTTCACTATCACAAAAGTGTGCCTTTTTCTTTTCGTGTTTGCATCCACCGGTCTGCGTTCGCATAGGGCTTTTGGTAGGGCAGTGTACTGCCTTCGACGTGATCGCATCCATTTTCAAGCGATCTTGTAGTGCTTTTCAGGGCAGCTTAATTTTCTTGTACGCGATCGCTTTTGTACTACATTCCGTGATTTGGCCATTTTATCAATTTTTGGAGTTCTAGAGCTTGGTTTTGAGAGATTCTTCGTGGGGTTTTCAGGAAACTCATTGGGTAAATGTTCTTCACCTAGAACCATGTTTCCATTTTTATTTTTATCTTATAATTAGTGGTTTGAATTGAGGAAAAATGGGGATTTTTGAAGAAACCTTTCAAAATGAAAATGATGAGTTGATGGACGAATTGGTATGAATTTGATAATTTTGGTGTGGCTGAAATCGTATCGAAATGGGTGTTCGAATTTTGTGAACTTTGTCGAGTTCCGAGGTGCGGGCACGGGGGTCGACGTTTGGGTTGATTTTCAGTTTTTGATAAAGATTGAAGCTTTATTATCCAGAATAGTTTCCTATGAGTTTTATTTGTGCTTTGAAATTATTTTGGTTAGATTTGAATCTTCCAGAGGTTACTTCACTTGAGAGGTCTATTTTAGAGTAACGATCTATCTTCTCTGAGGAAGTGTCTTGTCTAACTTTGCGTGGGGGAAACTACCCCTTAGGAATTGAGTAAGTTGTGCTATCTTTTTATGTGAAAGCCATGTATGCAAGGTGGTGAGTGGTACACGATCTATATGTGATATATGACTAGTAGATTGTCTAGTGTCTTTCTATGCCTTTATATGAATTGTCATAACAAATGATATCTCGTTGTTAGTCTACTCTTACATGCTCTATTTAAATCCTTGATTGTAGAAATTCTTGTAAATGGAGTTGTTGAATTTAATTGTTGATTTAAATTATTGTACGGGGGATCGGGTTGCACGCCGCAATAGGTGAAATATGGGAGGTGGTGAAATAAGGGAGGATATTTATATTCTTATATTGTTATTGTACGGTGGGATCGGGTTGCACACTGTAACAGGTGAAATAAGGGTGAATTGTTATGGTCAAATAAGGGTGAATTATGATATTGATATTGTACGGTAGGATCGGGGTGCGCGCCGCAACATATTTTGTTTATTGTCATTGTATTGTTATTGTAAGGTGGGACCAGGGTGCCTGCCGTAACAGGTGAAATACGGGTGAATTGATATGGTAAAATAAGGGTGAATTATGATATTGTTATTATATGGTGGGATCAGTTGCGTGCCGCAACATATTTTGTGTTTTGTATTCCTTGTTCTATCGCATTGGCTTTGATTTTGTCATACGAGACTCTGAGAATTTGTATTTTCGATTTTTCACTGCTTTCCGAGGATTGCGTTATTGTCATTGACTTATTGCATGGCCGTAATTTCTTGAGTTCTTTTCCTAATACTATTATTCTGGTGAATTGATTTTCCAGGTGAATTTACTACCTTGAGTCATTACGTCCTGTCTTGCTGAGTTGTTAGTAATATAGTGATTATAAAACTCGTCCTTTATTTCAGTACTTACTATTTCTAATATTTGTCATATTTGACTTCAGTTGATTCCTCACTTAATCTCCTTAACCTGTTTGAGATTTTTATTTTACTTAAAAGGAATTGTTATTATGTTTTAAAATAATATATTCTATATTAAATTCAATAGCTTATTCGATTTTGTATTTTATTTGAAAATATTATGTTTTTTCACCTAACGGTTTCTAATATAAACCCATCTTTCTCATTGATTCCCTACTTGGTCTAGAAACTATAATTTTATTTTATGATACATAAATATAATCTCGTGAACATCCTATGTGATGACCCAAAAGGGGTCATCACCTATCTTATTACCCACCCCGTACTCTCGAGGCCTTGAAATCCTCATTTGTAATTGCCTCGATTTGCATGCACCGTCCGGGCGCGTAGTCGGACAGCTCACATATGAAATTTCTGTGAAAATGCCATGATTTGATATTAGAGTAATTAAATTTGACTTCGGTCAATATTTTTGGGTTAACGGAACCGAAACCGTGATTCGACGGTCCCGGAGGGTTCGTAGGAAAATATGGGACTTGGTCGTATGCCCGGAATCGAATTCCGAGGTCCCAAGCCCGAGAAATGAAATTTTGAGTGAAATTGTTTTCTGAAAATAATTAAGGAAATTGAAAATGGAATCTGATTAGAAAGTAATGGTATCGGGCCCATATTTTTTTTCCGGCGCCTGGTACGGGTCTTATATATATTTTAGGCACTTTCTGCTAAGTTTGGTTGAAATCAAATTTCATTTGGCGTGTTTTGGACTCAAAATGGAAATTTTGAGGTTTTGTAAAATTTGATAGAATTCATGGACCTTGAGACCTAATTCTATGCGTATGATGTTGTTTTCGCGATTTGATCGACGAGTAAGTTCGTAGGATGTCGTGTGAGTGATCCGTACAATTTGGTGTCGTTCTGAGATGTATAGGTCAGTTCGGCACGTTATTAGCGAAATTAGAGCACTTAAAATTCCTAAGTTTAGTTCTTGAGGTTTGGGGGTGTGATTTTGAGTTTTAGCGTTGTTTTGGGTGTTCCAAAGGCTCGAGCGAGTCCGTCATATGATTTGGAACTTGTTGGCGTATTTTATCGGGGGCTCGGGTGGGCCCAGGGGCATCCCAGACCCCGAGGGGTCAAAAACTAGCATCACTGCTGGTGTGGCTGCTTTTGGTGCGACCGCACCTGCGGTCTACCAGTCGCAGGTGCGATATCGCACCTGCGGTCCAATCTATCGCAGGAACGGAGCCGTAGGTGCGGACTACTTCTCCGCAGGTGCGATGCCCAGCCCCAGGCCCAGCTCCGCAGGCGCGGCCATTCCTTCGCAGGTGCGGGACTGCACCTGCGATCCCAAAGTCGCAGGTGCGAGAATCCCTGTAGGCAGACTTTATTTAAGTTCCAAAAATCGGATCTTCTTCACCAAAAATCATTTAAAACCCCATTGTTGAACTCCCAAGCTCCAGGGCACCCCAACCTCGACCAAGGTTGTCTAAGGTGAGTGATCCTACTCCATTTATCTAATTAAAGTCATGAGTTGCCAAGGAAACCCCTTACCAATTTTTAGAATAACAAAAGCTTGAAGTGAAAAAAATGGGGGGGTTTTGGATAACTAATTAATTCTTGTATGATTGGTATAGCTATGATCCTTAGGCTCCGGGTAATCCATTTTTTCAAGAATTTTCGAACATCGAACGCATGGGCCCGGGGTCGAAATCCCTAATTCCTTCAAGAATGTATATTTTTGGGATTTCTTATTAATTCTTCTTCTTAGAACTTAAATTGATTTAATTATACTATTTTGGCTAGTTGTGAGCCGTCAGGAGTAGTTTCAAAGTTCGGGTGCATCTTTTAATCCGGTCCTTGGTCCGAGGAGTGCTTTCATCGAGGTGAGTCTCCTTTCTAACCTTGTAAGAGGGAAATGTCCCCATAGGTAATCTATGTGTTGCATGTACTGTTTTGGGGGCTACATGCTTACCAAGTGATGAAAGTCCGCACGTAGCGACTACGCCTATTATGTCCGGGTAGTCTAGGACCACAACATGCCTTGTATTCTCCTTTGAAATGATTTACCTGTTATATGTTCTTGCTTGGATAGAGCACTGTTTCCTTGAGTACCCCATTTGATTAAATAATTGGAAAAGTTCAATATGTGAAATAGGTTTGATACTTGATGTGTGCGTATGGTCGCTTTGCAATTTACAATCCGCGAGCGATATGTAAATTTTCCTTCACTCTTATGGGATCGGGCCGTACTCCACGGTGAGATTGATATTTCATGATGGGAGCGGGCCGTACGCCACGACAGATTATTAGTGCACTCTTGGTTTGGGCCGGTCGATCCCCGGCAGTGCACAGGGAATTTAATTGAGAATGCACTCTTAGTTCGGGCCGGCCGATCCCCGGCAGTGCATGGACGAGTTACACTATATTATGATATGATTACATTGATAAACGCACTCTTGGTACGGGCCGGTCGATCCCCGGCAGTGCGTAGGCAGGATTACTGCCGAGCATGAACTCTTGGTACGGGCCGGTCGATCCCCGGCAGTGCATAGCTATTCTCCTTATGATTTGGTAAGCATGCACTCTTGGTACGAGCTGGTCGATCCCCGACAGTGCATAGCTATCCTTCACTATGTTATGATTACACTGGTAGACGCACTCTTGGTACGGGCCGGTCGATCCCCGGCAGTGCGTAGGAATGTATTTCTGTTAAGCATGCACTCTTGGTACGGGCCGGTCGATCCCCGGCAGTGCATAGCTAATCTCTTTCATGACTCCAGCCGGTTGTCCTACTCATGTGTGCGCATGAGTGTTTGGTGCTTTCATTTTTTTTCTGATTTATGATTTGACTGATGATATATTTAAGGAGACAGGTGAGATGTTACTGCTTTCAATATTTACTTGGGAACTCTGTATACTCTTCACAATTGTGGTGCACTATTTACATGTTTACTGTTTTCCTTATATCCTGCCTTGCATTATTATTGTTGGACCTTAGTGAGTATCGAGTTGACTTCTCGTCACTACTTCTTCGAGATTAGGCGGGATACTCACTGGGTACGTACTTATGTATGTACTCATGCTGCACTTTCTTTCTTCTGTACTTGGCTGTACAGGTCCGGAGGCTGGTGCGTCTGATCATCAGTCCAGTGCTAGATATTGACCGGGGTCGATTACACTTCACGGTGAGCTGCTTCTTCCTGGCACATACCTGGCAGCACCTTGGAGTTTCCTTTTGTTATTTTCCCCGTCTATTTCATTCGGACTATGGGGTTGTATATATTTATGTAATCTGATGTATTTCTGATAGTTGCTCGCGACACTCGTGACACTAGTTCCTGGCACACATACGTGCGTACATTTTTTTTTGGGTTGTTGGGTTGCACTCTCAAATATATTTTTATCTTTTGATTCACGTATTAAATACCATATTTCATGTCGCCGGTTATTATCCCGTAAATATATGCTTAAAACTGGTAAAAGATGATATAATCAATCACTTGGGAAGGGTAACATCTAGTGTAATTTATGTTGGCTTGCCTAACCCCATCGTTGGGCGCCATCACGACCCGTGTGGGAAATTGGGTCGTGACAACGAGGTATCAGAGCTCTAGGTTCGTGTAAGTCTCACGAGTCCCGGGCAAACCCACTAGAGTCTTGCGGATCGGTACGGAGACGTCTGTACTTATCTTTAGGAGGCTACATGATGTTAGGAAACCTCTGTTTGTTCTTACTCTATCGTGCAGTCTATGATTTACTAAATTCATGATTCTATTCTCTCGCAGATGGTGAGAACGCGTGCATCTCAGGTGCCTGATCCAGGAGAGGGTGCCGCCCCTGCCGCCCGAGGCCGTGGTAGAGGCAGGGGTAGAGCACCTGCCCGTGGTAGGGGACGAGGACATCCCAAAGCTACACCGATCCCGCTGCCAGAGGACCCTATATTAGAGGAGAAGGATGAGGTGCCCCCAGTAGATCCGGCACCTGTAGACTTTATGACGGCGTCGGGCTTTCAGGCAGCCATGGGCCATATGATGAGATTCATGGATACCATGTCCCAGGCTGGTTTATTTCTAGCAGACCCTGTCACTTCACAGGCGGGAAGAGGAGCCCAGACCCCTACTACCCAGGCCGCAGGTCTGACAACAGCTTTACATCCCACCCAGGGTACACTGCCCGTGGATGATGCCCAGCCTGCAGCAGTAGCACCAGAGCTCAGACCAGTTGTGGGTGGTGACCAGCATAAGATGTTAGACAGATGGACCCGGCTACGCCCTCCAGTCTTCGGGGGTGAGCGAGGGGAGGATGCCCATGATTTCATTGATAAGGGTAGGGATAGACTGCACAACATGGGGATCCCAACGACCCATAGAGTGGATTTCACTGTATTCCAGTTAGAGGACAGAGCTCGCAGATGGTGGCAGTCTTATATTCTCAGCAGGCCAGCCGATTCTCCCACTATCACTTGGGATCAGTTCACGCAGATGTTCTTGGACAGATATATTCCACCCTCTGAGAGGGAAGAGCTGAGGGGTCAGTTTGAGCGGTTGGAGCAGGGGCAGATGTCCGTGACAGATTATGAGGCGAGGTTTCAGAGTTATCTCACCATGCTCTCATGATATTGCCCACAGATGCAGAGAGGGTTCGACTGTTTTTGGCGGGCTTACATCCGGGTATTCGGACCTCCATGGCCAGAGAGGTGGAGATGGGTACCCCAATCAGCTTGTAGTCGAGATAGCTCGACGTATTGAGGGTTACCGTGTGAGGAGCAGGGAGCAGGGTCAGCCAGATCAGCAGGTCCAGTAGGGTCAGCAGAGCAAGAGGTCCAGGTTTACAGGTAACTTCAGGGGCGCTCCAGTTAGGGGCAGGGGTCAGTTCGGAGGTAGTCAGTTTAGCAGGCCTTCCTATTCAGCACCTTCACTACCTCCTGGGGTTGTTCCATTCAGGCCCCAGTTAGTGCTATGCCAGAGCGTTCTTATCATCCTCAGGCTATTCAGAGTGCACCTAGCAGTTTTCCCAGCCGTCAAGGATCCTCCGGTTCCTATCTTGGTGCCATGCCAGATGATTCCTATCGTCCCCTAGCCATTCGGGATTCTTCTTCTTTAGGGCAGCAGGCTATAGCACGTAGAGGTTGTTTCCAATGTGGGGAGCCGGACCATATGATCAGACAGTTTCCCAGATATCGGGGACAAGGCCGTACAATATAGTCACCAGCCTAGGCCTTCAGCACCAGCAGTACGACCACCTAGAGGTGGAGGGCAGGTTGGCAGGGGCTGTCCTAGAGGGGGAGGCTAGTCAGGAGGGGGTCGTTCAGCTCCAGCATATCCTGGGGGAGCTCAGTCATTAGGTGCTCCAACCAGATTTTATGCTATTCCAGCCAGGGCAGACGCAGTGGCATCAGACACGGTGATTACAGATATTATTTCGGTCTATGGCGGAGAGGCGACAATATTATTTGATCCAGGGTCTACATATTCATATGTTTCAGCATCATTTGCCTATTCTTGGGATGTTATTAGTGAGCCTTTGGGTTCTCCCTTATATGTATCCACCCCTGTGGGCGACTCTATAATGGTAGACCGGGTCTACCGGTCTTGTGTGATTACTTTCTGTGGGCTTGACACCAGAGCCGACCTATTGTTGCTAGATATGGTCGATTTTGAGGTTATTTTGGGCATGGATTGGCTATCTCCTTATCATGCCGTGCTCGATTGCCATGCCAAGATATTTACTTTGGCCATGCCTGGGTCTCCTAGGTTGGAATGGAGGGGTTCTTCAGTTAGCGCGTCTAGCCGGGTTATTTCATTCTTAAAGGCTCGACATATGGTTGAGAAGGGTTGTCTAGCCTATTTGGCTTATGTGCGGGACACCACCGCCGATTCTCCGACAATTGATTCAGTGCTTGTTGTTCGAAGTTTCCAGATGTGTTTCCTTCAGACCTTCCAGGCATGCCTCCAGATCGAGATATAGATTTCTGCATTGATTTGGCTCCAGATACTCAGCCTATTTCTATCCCTCCTTATCGTATGGCTCCTAAGGAGCTAAAAGAGTTGAAGGAGCAGCTTGAGTAGTTGTTGGCCAAGGGGTTTATCAGGCCAAGTGTGTCGCCGTGGGGTGCTCCAGTCTTATTTGTGAAGAAGAAGGATGGGTCTATGCGGATGTGTATTGACTTCCGCCAGTTGAACAAGGTTACCATTAAGAACAAGTATCCTTTGCCTCGCATCGATGATTTGTTTGACCAGTTACAGGGTGCTCGTGTGTTCTCTAAGATTGACTTGAGGTCAGGGTATCATCAGTTGAAGATTCGGGCTTCAGATGTTCCGAAGACCGCTTTTCGTATGAGATATGGCAATTATGAGTTCATGGTGATGTCCTTTGGTTTGACTAATGCCCCAGCTGCCTTTATGGACTTTATGAATAGGGTATTCAGGCTGTATATTGATTCCTTCATCATTGTCTTCATTGATGACATTTTGATTTACTCCCGTAGACTGGGGGAGCACAAGCAGCATTTGAGAGTTGTACTCCAGACCTTGCGAGAGCAGAAGTTGTATGCTAAGTTCTCCAAGTGTGAGTTTTGGTTGGATTCCGTGGAATTTTTGGGGCATGTGGTATCCGCTGAGGGTATCAAGGTTGATCTGCAGAAGATTGAGGCGGTCAAGAGTTGGCCACTTCCTACTTCGGCTATGGAGATCAGGAGCTTTTTTGGGCCTAGCAGGTTATTATCGCCGATTTATGGAGGGTTTCTCTTCTATTGCAGCTCCATTGACTAGATTGACTCAGAAGAATGCCTCGTTTCGATGGTCCGACGATTGTGAGTCGAGCTTTCAGAAGCTCAAGTCAGCATTGACCTCAGCCCAGTGCTATCATTTCCTTTTGAGTCAGGGATATATACAGTATATTATGACGCTTCGTGTATCGGGCTAGGATGTGTGTTGATGCAGGATGGCAGGGTTATTGCTTATGCTTCGCGCCAGCTGAAGACTCATGAAAAGAACTATCTGGTGCACGATTTGGAGCTTGCGGCGATTGTTCACGCGTTGAACATTTTGCGGCATTACTTGTATGGTGTATCTTGTGAGGTCTACACCGACCACCGCAGCTTGCAGCACATATTTAAACAGAAAGATCTTAATTTGAGGCACCACAGATGGCTTGAGTTGTTGAAGTATTATGATATTACCATTCTTTACCACCCGGGCAAGGCTAATGTGGTGGCGGATGCTTTGAGCCGGAAGGCTGCGAGTATGGGTAGCTTGGCTTATATTGCTGCGGAGGAGAGACCTCTAGCCTTGGACATTCAGTCCCTGGCCAATCTCTTGGTGAGACTAGATCTTTCAGAGCCTCGTCAAGTTTTGGCGCATGTGGTTGCTCAGTCTTCGTTAGTGGGGGAAATTAAGGCCCGACAGTTCTATGGTCCGTGCTTGGAAGAGCTTCGGGAGATAGTGGTTCAGGGCAGATCCAAGGAGGTTACTATTGGCGAGGATGGTATTCTGCGACTTCAGGGCCGCTTATGTGTTCCTAATGTTGGTGGCCTAAGGGAGAGGATTCTAGGGGAGGCGCACAGTTCCCGGTACTCTATTCACCCTGGTGCTACGAAGATGTATTGTGATTTGAAGCAGCATTTCTGGTGGAGGCGGATGGAGAAGGACATTGTGGATTATGTGACTAGGTGCTTCAATTTCCAGCAAGTTAAGTATGAGCATTAGAGGCTAGGAGGCTTACTTTAGCAGATGCCCATTCCTGAGTGGAAATGGGAGTGCATTGCTATGGACTTCGTGGTTGGATTGCCTCGTACTTCGTGGAAGGCGGACGCAGTTTGGGTCATTGTGGATAGATTGAACAAATCGGCTCATTTCATTCCAGTGGCTACCACCTATTCATCTGAGAGGTTGGCACAGATCTACATCCGGGAGATAGTACGGTTGCACGTTGTGCCGGTGTCCATCATATCAGATCGAGGCCCTGAGTTCACCTCGCACTTTTGGAGATCATTGCACAGTGAGATGGGCACCCAGATATACCTTAGAACAACATTTCATCCCCAGACTGATGGTCAGTCAGAGCGTACAGTTCAGATATTGGAAGACATGCTCAGGGCATGTGTGATCGATTTCGGGGGTCAGTGGGACCAGTTCTTGCCTTTGACCGAGTTTGCTTATAATAATAGCTATCAATCCAGCATTGAGATGGCATCATTCGAGGCGTTTTATGGTCGACGATGTCATTCCCCTATCGGGTGATTTGAGCCCGACGAGGCTAAGTTATATGGCACCGACCTGGTGAGAGATGCCTTAGAGAGAGTGAAGTTGATTCAGGAGAGACTCCGTGCAGCACAGTTCAGACAGAAGAGTTACGCGGATCAGAAGGCGCGTGATGTATCATTCATGGAGGGAGATAGGGTTATGTTGAAGGTTTTGCCTATGAAGGGTATTATGAGATTTGGGAAGAAGGGCAAGTTGAGCCCAAGGTTTATAGGTCCATTCGAGGTATTGAGGCGAGTTGGAGAGGTTTTTTATGAGCTGGCCTTACCTCCCAGCTTATCAGGAGTTCACCCAGTTTTTCATATCTCCATGCTTCGGAGGTACCACACAGACTTCTCTCATGTGGTCGATTTCAGCACTATTCAGTTGGATGAGAGCTTGGGCTACGAGGAGGAGCCAATTGCTATTGTTGATAGGCAGGACCGTCAGTTGAGGTCCAAGAGAGTTGTTGCAGTGAAGGTCCAGTGGAGGGGCCAACCAGTTGAGGAGGTGACCTGGGAGTCCGAGTCCGTTATGCAGAGCCGTTACCCTCATTTGTTTCCCGACTCAGGTACTCCTTTCTTCTGTCCGTTCGAGGACGAACGGTAGTTTTAGAGGTGGAGAATGTGATGACCCAAAAGGGGTCATCACCTATGTTATTACCCACCCCGTACTCTCGAGGCCTTGAAATCCTCATTTGTAATTGCTCTGAGTTACGTGCGCAATCTGGGCGCGTAGCCGGACAGCTCACATATGAAATTTCTGTGAAAATGCCATGATTTGATATTAGAGTAATTAAATTTGACTTCGGTCAACATTTTTGGGTAAACGGACCCGGACCCGTGATTCGACGGTCCCGAAGGGTTCGTAGGAAAATATATGACTTGGTCGTATGCCCGAAATCGAATTCCGAGGTCCCAAGCCCGAGAAATGAATTTTTGAGTGAAATTATATTCTGAAAATAATTAAGGAAATTGAAAATGGAATCTGATTAGAAAGTAATGGTATCGGGCCCGTATTTTGGTTCCGGCGTCCGGTACGAGTCTTATATATATTTTAGGCACTTTCTGCACAGTTTGGTTGAAATCAAATTTCGTTTGGCGTGTTTTGGACTCAAAATGGAAATTTTGAGGTTCTGTGAAATTTGATAGAATTCATGGATCTTGAGACCTAATTCTATGTGTATGATGTTGTTTTGGCGATTTGATTGCACAGGTAAGTTGGTAGGATGTCGTGTGAGTAATCCGTAAAATTTGGTGTCGTTCCGAGATGTATAGGTCAGTTCGGCACGTTATTAGCGAAATTAGAGCACTTAAAATTCCTAAGTTTAGTTCTTGAGGTTTGGGGTGTGATTTCGAGTTTTAGCATTGTTTTGGGTGTTCCAAAGGCTCGAGCGAGTCCGTCATATGATTTGGAACTTGTTGGTGTATTTTGTCAGTGGCTCGGGTGGTCCCAGGGGCTTCCCGGACCCCGCAAGGGTCAAAAACCAACATCACTGCTGGTGTGGCTGCTTCTGGTGCGACCGCACCTGCGGTCTACCAGTCGCAGGTGCGATATCGCACCTGCGGTCCCATCTATCACAGGAGCGGAGCCGCAGGTGCGGACTCCTTCTCCGCAGGTGCGATGCCCAGCCCCAGGCCCAGCTCTGCAGGCGCGGCCATTCCTTCGCAGGTGCGGGACCGCACCTGCGATCCCAAAGTCGCAGGTGCGAGAATCCCTGTAGGAAGACTTTATTTAAGTTCCAAAAATTGGGTCTTCTTCACCAAAAATCATTTTAAACCCCATTGTTGAACTCCCAAGCTCTAGGGCACCCCAACCTCGACCATGGTTGTCTAAGGTGAGTGATCGTACTCCATTTATCTATTTAAATTCATGAGTTTCCAAGGAAATCCCCTACCAATTTTTAGAATAACCAAAGCTTGAAGTGAAAAAAATGGGGGTTTTGGGAAAACTAATGAATTCTTGTATGATTGGTATAGCTATAATCCTTAGGCTCCGGGTAATCTATTTCTTCAAGAATTTTCGAACTTCGAACGCATGGGCCCGGGGTCGAAATCCCTAATTCCTTCGATAATGTATATTTTTGGGATTTCTTATTAATTCTTCTTCTTAGAACTTAAATTGATTTAATTATACTATGTTTGGCTAGTTGTGAGCCGTCAGGAGTAGTTTCGAAGTTCGGGTGCATCTTTTGATCCGGTCCTTGGTCCGAGGAGTGCTTTCATCGAGGTGAGTCTCCTTTCTAACCTTGTAAGAGGGAAATTTCCCCATAGGTAATCTGTGTGTTGCATGTACTGTTTTGGGGGCTACGTGCGTACCAAGTGATGAGAGTCCGCACGTAGCGACTACGCCTATTATGTCCGGGTAGTCTTGGACCACAACATGCCCTGTATTCTACTTTGAAATGATTTACCTGTTATATGTTCTTACTTGGATAGAGCACCATTTCCTTGATTACCCCATTTGATTAAATAATTGGAAAAGTTCAATATGTGAAATAGGTTTAATACTTTATGTGTGCGTATGGTCGCTTTGCAATTAACATTCCGTGAGCGATATGTAAAGTTTCCTTCACTCTTATGGGATCGGGTCGTACGCCACGGCGAGATTGAGATTTCAGGATGGGAGCGGGTCACACGCCACGGCGTATTATTAGTGCACTCTTGGTTCAGGCCGGTCGATCCCCGGCAGTGCACATGGAATTTAATTGAGAATGCACTCTTGGTTCGGGTCGGTCGATCCCCGGCAGTGCATGGACAGTTACACTATATTATGATATGATTACATTGATAAACGCACTCTTGGTACGGGTCGGTCGATCCCCGGCAGTGCGTAGGCAGGATTACTGCCGAGCATGCACTCTTGGTACGGGCCGGTCGATCCCCGGCAGTGCATAGCTATCCTTCACTATGTTATGATTACACTGATAGACGCACTCTTAGTACAAGCCAGTCGATCCCCGGCAGTGCGTAGGAATGGATTTCTGTTAAGCTTGCGCTCTTGGTACGGGCCGGTCGATCCCCAGCAGTGCATAGCTAATCTCCCTCATGACTCCAGCCGGTTGTCCTACTCATGTGTGCGCATGAGTGTTTGGTGCTTTCATTTTTTTTTTCTGATTTATGATTTGACTGATGATATATTTAAGGATACAGGTGAGATGTTACTGCTTTCAATATTTACTCGTGAACTCTGTATACTCTTCACAATTGTGGTGCACTATTTACATGTTTACTGTTTTCCTTATATCCTGCCTTGCATTATTATTGTTGGACCTTAGTGAGTATTGAGTCGACTTCTCGTCACTACCTCTTCGAGATTAGGCGGGATACTCATTGGGTACGTACTTATGTATGTACTCATGCTGCACTTTCTTTTCTTTTGTACTTGGCTGTACAGGTCCGGAGGTTGGTGCGTCTGATCATCAGTCCGGCGCTAGATATTAACCGGGGTCGATTACACTTCACGGTGAGCTGCTTCTTCCTGGCGCATACCTGGTAGCACCTTGGAGTTTCCTTTTGTTATTTTCCCCGTCTAGTTCATTCGGACTATGGGGTTGTATATATTTATGTAACCTAATGTATTTCTTATAGTTGCTCGCGACACTCGTGATACTAGTTCCTGGCACACATACGTGCGTACATTTTTTTTTGGGTTGTTGGGTTGCACTCTCAAATATATTTTTATATTTTGATTCACGTATTAAATACCATATTTCATGTCGCCGATTATTATCCCGTAAATATATGCTTTAAACTGGTAAAAGATGATATAATCAATCACTTGGGAAGGGTAACATCTAGTGTAATTTATGTTGGCTTGCCTAACCCCATCGTTTGGCGCCATCACGACCCCTGTGGGAAATTGGGTGGTGACATCCTAATTAGCATTTGACACGGATACTATGTAGTGAGTAGCACGCGGATTTTGCCATGCGAAGTGAGATGGAAAAATGTGGGCACAAGGTACCATGTGTGTTAAAGGTTTGGAATCTGTGATTTATGATATGACGGGAAGTGGGATTTTTCAAATTGTATATTAGAAATTATTTGATTGGTTGAATTGATGTCTTCTTCCCTACTTGACACATTTATACTTTATCTGTGCCCCAATTATGTTTTTGTTTAATTACTTGGTTATTTCACTGTTGCCATTCGTGTTCCCCTTATTGTTACTATTGTTTGTAATCTGATTTCTGTCTGTTATTCATAGTACTTTGGCATTCCTTCCTTGTTAGCTTTATATCATATTTTGTACAAGTTTATATGTTCGGTAGGTGTCTTGACTTGGCCTCGTTACTACTCTACCGAGGTTAGGCTTGATACTTACTGGGTACCGCCTTGGTGTACTCATGCTACGCTTCTGCACATTTTTGTGCAGAACCAGGTACTTTGGATCGGGTCGATTTTGAGATTCATGCTTGTGCAGCTGGAGGCTTCAAGGTACACTTGCTGGGCGTTCGCAGGCTCCGAAGTCACCTTCTATTGTATCTATTTCCACTGTGTCCTATTAATCCAGAACAGTGATGTACTCGTATGTATAATTACTGTTACAAAGGCTTATGACTTGTACTACCATTTTTTGGTTAATTTATCATGTTGAGACTATTGGCTTATTTAAAAATTTCTGGGTCATGTTCAACATCTATTTAGTAGAATTTGTTATCTTTTCGATTGTGATGACCCAAAAGGTCATCCTCTGTAAATTTAATTAAAAATGTGTTTCAAGGCCCCAAAAGCCTCCGTTAGTCTTATCTCGATCGGCATGCGCAGCCCGTGCGCGTAGCCAGGAAGCCTTTATGTGAAAACTTGATAAAAAGTTGAAATTTTTGTAATTAATTGATTAAAGTTGACTTTGGTCCATATTTTTGGTAAACGGACCCGGACCTGTGATTTGTCGGTCCCGAAGGGTCCGTCGGAAAATATGGGACTTGAGCGTATGCTCGGGATCGAATTCCGAGGTCCTAAGTCCGAGAAATGAATTGTTAAAGAAAATTGTTTTCTGAAAATCTTAAAGACTTTTGAAAATGAACTTTGATGTGAGACCGGTGTTACCGGGCCTGTATTATGGTTCTGGAGCCTGAAACAAGTTCAATTTGGTTATTATGTGTTATCTGTAAAATTTGGTAAGGAACGGAGTTGGTTTGACGTGCTTCAGATCAAAAATGGAAAATTTAAACTCTATGAAATTTTTAGGAAATTATATGGATTTTTGAGTCATTATTGATATTGTTGAGTCGATTATGTCTAGATACTATCGTTTCGGAGTTGGATTTGTGAGGGAAAGCAGCGCTAGAGGTTTGATTTGCATTTTTGGAGCCGAGGTAAGTTCTTGACCTAACTTTAGTGAAGGAATACGAGTCGAGTCTATGTGCTACTTGTCTTATCATGTTCAATGTATAGGTGAGGTGACGAGTACCTATGCATTGTTTGTCAAGCATGCCCGTAAGTCTATATTTGGTGAATTACTTGTTATTACTCCGATAACTATTGTGTTATGAAGTAGTTTCCTTTGGAAAATTGTTTAATTGATGAGAATACTTACTTAAGTACAGGTGACATGATGTCTTAGTTGAGGACTCAATTCATTATGTTACGTACTCGTAAGAGATTGGTTATAGCTGAGTCCCTTGCCGGGAAAATGTGATTATTTTGGTTGAGTTTCCCCCTTACTGGGTGGTTATGGATTATATTTCCCTCTGTTATATTCCTTGCCAAGTTGTTATTTCTTTGTTGATTTGGGTGAGGAAGAGTGTAAATCACGAATGGTGATGCCGTATAATCATCTCCTCCATTTCATACATTGCATGGTGAGGAAGAGAGTAAAAGTAGGAAGGGTGATGCCGTGCCATGATTTACATTGCTTTTATCTATACATTGCATAGTGAGGAAGAGAGTAAAAAAGCACGAAGGGTGATGACGTGCCATTATTTATATTTCTTTCATATATACATTGCATGGTGAGGAAGAGAGTAAAAGCACGAAGGGTGATGCCGTGCCATGATTTACATTGCTTTTATCTATACATTGCATAGTGAGGAAGAGAGTAAAAGCACGAAGGGTGATGCCGTGCCATTATTTATATTACTTTCATATATACATTGCATTGTGAGGACGAGAGTAAAAGCACGAAGGGTGATGCCGTGCCACTATTTATATTGCTTTCATTTACGCATTGCATTGTGAGGATGAGAGTAAAAGCACGAAGGGTGATGCCGTGCCACTATTTATATTGCTTTCATTTACGCATTGCATTGTGAGGATGAGAGTAAAAGCACGAAGGGTGATGCCGTGTACATTTTGCTTCAGTTATTATTTCCTGTGGTCTTGGTTCGTTTGCATTATCGTTTGTTCAGTTATTCATATTTCTTCTCACTTGTTACCCTATTACTTGTCCCCGTATTACCGTGCTTAACTGCTTATTCCTTTCTACTTTCTTTGGTATATGTTATAGAATTACAGGTAAATCGTTGTTGTCGTGTCTAGCCTCGTCACTACTTTGCGAGGTTAGGCTCGGCACTTACTCAGTACATGGGGTCGGTTGTACTGGTGCTACACCTACACTTCTTTATGTTGTGCACATCACGCAGCCGGACCCAGTGGACATCGTTAGAGGGAGTATCCTTCAGTCCATTCTAGATGACGCCGAGGTAGTTCCGCAAGCGTTCGTGGATCTCGGTGTCACTGTCTATCTTTCATTTTGTCATCTATGTATTTGCCGACATATATATCTATTTATTTCAAACTGTTGTCTTTAGCTAAATCTTGCACTGGTTCGTGAGATTGTGACTCCATTTCTGGGTTTTGTACTTAAAGGGAGTTCTTCGTTATTGGCTAATGTTATTTAGATTTTTGTTAAGCTTCCGCAATTTATCACAAGTATATAGTCAGTGTTTATTACTTTCTTTTGTTAATTAATCAATTTCGTTAACATGTTGGCTTGTCTAGCGGGTGCAACGTTAGGTGCTATCACGACCTGAAGGTGGGATTTCGGGTCGTGACAAGTTGGTATCAGAGCACTAGGTTGCTTAGGTCTCACAACTCATGGACAAACTTGGTAGAGTCTGAGGGATCGGTACGGAGACGTCTGTACTAATCCCTCAGAGGCTACAAAGTTAAGTATTTCTTCACATTTCTTCTTCTCTGTCGTGCCATTGAATTCTGAATACTAATTGAGTCTCTATTTTACTCTCTCGCAGATGGCGAGAATGCGTGCTTCCTACTCGATCGTTCAACAGCCTGATCCTCCTATTGCAGCTCCTACGAGGGGCCGGGGCCAAGGCCGTGCTAGAGGCCGAGGTAGAGCTAGAGCAACAGCTCCAGTAGAGGACCCACAGGTAGACTATGCCAGTGAGGTTCCTGCTCAGATGGTTCCAGTCGGACCAGCTCAGGTTCTAGAGGGGTTCATTACCACCCTAGTGCTTCAGGACGCTCTAGTCCGCTTGGTGGGACTTATAGAGAGTGTGGCTCAGGCCGGTCTTCTTCCTATTACACCATATGGTTCTCAGGATAGAGGAGGGACCCAGACTCCTGCTACTCACAAACCCGAGCATTTTGCCACTCAGTTTCAGATTCTAGCACCTCAGACAGTCGGAGTAGCTCAGCCAGGTATTGCAGCACCGGCAGTCGAGGGAGCAGCTATGTCAGGGGATGCTCTATGAAGACTAGATCGGTTCACAAAGTTGTTCTCTGCTACTTTTACTAGTGCACCGTCAGAGGATCCCCGCGATTATTTAGACAGTTGTCATGAGGTTCTTCGGAACATGGGCATAGTGGAGTCCAATGGAGTTGACTTTGCTACATTTCATCTTTCGGGTGCCGCCAAGACCTGGTGGAGAGATTATTGTTTGACCAGACCAGCTGGGTCTGCACATTTGACTTGGGCTCAGTTCTCCGAGTTGTTCTTGGGGAAGTTTCTTCCAGTTACTCAGCGAGAGGATCTCCGGAGGCAGTTTGAGCGCCTCCAGCAGGGTTCTATGTCAGTCACTCAGTACGAGACCAAGTTTATCACCCTAGCCAGGCATGCACTTGTGATACTCCCCACTGATCGTGAGAGGGTGAGGAGATTTATTGAGGGTTTAGCTCAGCCCATCAGACTTCAGATGGCCAGGGAGTCAAGTACTGATATTTTGTTCCAGGATGCGGCCAATGTGGCCAGGAGGATTGAGATGATTTTGTCACAGGGTGGTGGTCAGAGGCTGACAAGAGGCCCCATCACTTTGGTAGATTCAGTGGAGCCTTATCTGGAGGCAGAGATTCTTTCAGCAGAGGTCATCCTCCCAGACCATATCAGTTAGCACTTCAGGTATCTCACCATGCACTGCTAGCTCCTATTAGTGCACCACCAACACCTATCAGTGCACCGCCGCTTCAGAGCTTCCAGGGTGGTTATAAGGGTCGACAGGGTTAGTTCCAGAGTCATCAGCCACAGTAGCAGAGGCCTTGTTATTCTTATAGTGTTTCGGGGCACATTTCCAGGTACTGCCCCCGAGCTTCTAGTGGTCCTCATTATCAGGGTTCCTATGCCATGGTCCCAGCATCAGGTGCACCCCCACCCCCTCAGCCAGCTAGGGGTGGAGGTCGTGGTACCAGAGGTATAGGTCAGACTCATAGAGGTGGAGGAAAGGCCATGAGGGGCAGAGGTCAGGCCGCAGTAGGTCGACCCAGAGATGTTCAGGTTGGAGGGGCTCCCCCCCGGTGCTATGCTATTCTAGCCAGGCCTGAGGCTGAGGCCTCTGATACGGTTAACACAGGTACTGTTTCAGTTTTCAGCCGAGATGCTTCCGTATTATTTGATTCGGGTTCTACTTCTCTTATGTGTCTTCATACTTAGCCCCTTATTTGAGTATGCCTCGTGATTCCTCGAGTGCTCATGTATATGTGTCTACCCCAGTGGGTGATTCTATAGTGGTAGATCGAGTCTACCGTGCTTGCTTAGTATTTATTGGTGGTATGGAGACTCAGGTTGATCTTTTGCTTTTGGATATGGTTGACTTTGATGTTATATTGGGGATGGATTGGCTATCTCCCTATCATACTATTCTGGACTGTCATGCCAAGAAAGTGACCTTAGCCTTACCAGGAGTACCTCGTTTGGAGTGGAAAGGGACTCCTAGTCATTCTTCTGGTAGAGTTATTTCTTATATGAAGGCTCGGCGTATGGTCGGGAAGGGTTGTTTGGCCTATTTGGCCTATGTTCGTGATTCTAGTGCCGAGGTTCCTTCTATGGAGTCTGTGCCCGTGGTTCGTGAGTTTTCAGAGGTATTCCTTGTTGACCTGCCGGGTATGCCACCCGACAGGGATATTAATTTTTTTATTGAGGTAGCTCCAGGCACTCAGCCTATTTCTACTCCACCATATTGTATGGCCCCGCCAGAGTTGAAGGAATTAAAGGAGAAGTTGCAGGATTTGTTGGATAAAGGCTTCATCAAGCCTAGTGCTTCTCCTTGGGGTGCCCCTGTTTTGTTTGTTAAGAAGAAAGATGGCTCAATGTGGATGTGTATTGACTACCGACAGTTGAATAAGGTTACTATTAAGAATAAGTATCCTTTGCCGAGGATTGATGACCTATTTGACCAGCTTCAGGGTGCTACTGTGTTTTCCAAGATAAACTTAAGATCTGGTTACCATCAGCTAAGGATCAGGGTGTCTGATGTCCCTAAGATGACCTTTCGCACTCGTTATGGGCATTACGAGTTCTTGGTGATGTCATTTGGGTTGACTAATGCCCCCGCTGCTTTCATGGAGTTGATGAACCGTGTGTTCAGGCAACATTTGGACTCATTCGTGATTGTTTTTATTGATGGTATCTTGATTTACTCCCATAGCCGAGAGGAGCATGAGCAACACCTTCGAGTCGTCCTCCAGACTCTGAGGGATAGGCAGTTGTACGCCAAATTTTCTAAGTTTGGGTTCTGGTTGAGTTCAGTTTGGGTTCTGGTTGTGTCGGCAGAGGGTATTCAGGTGGATCCCAAGAAGATTTCAGCAATCCAAGATTGGCCTAGGCCCACTTCAGTTACAGAGATGCGGAGTTTCCTGGCCTTGGATGGTTAGTATCGCCGTTTCGTGGAGGTCTTTTCATCTATCACAGCCCCGATGACCTGGTTAACTCGGAAGGGTGCCCATTTCAGGTGGTCAGATGAGTGCGAGGCGAGCTTTCAGAAGCTCAAGACAGCCTTGACCACGACACCAGTGTTAGTTTTGCCCACAGGTTCAGGATCATATACCATGTATTGTGATGCTTCACGGGTTGGGCTTGGTGCAGTGTTGATGCACGATGGCAAGGTCATAACCAATTCTTCTCGTAAGTGGAAGGTTCACGAGAAGAATTATCCAGTTCAAGATTTGGAGCTAGCAGCGATTGTTCATGCATTGAAGATTTGGAGGCATTTCTTGTATGGTGTGCCATGTGAGGTGTTCACAGATCACAAGAGTTTACAGTATTTGTTCAAGCAAAAGGAGTTGAACATGAGGCAGAGGAGGTGGTTAGAGTTGTTGAAGGATTATGATATTACAATTCTTTATCATCCGGGGAAGGCCAATGTGGTGGCCGATGCTCAGAGCCGGAAGTCAGCCAGTATGGGTAGTCTTGCTTATTTATTATTCAAAGAGCGACCTCTTTCTTTGGATGTTCAGGCTTTAGCCAACCGATTTGTGAGATTGGAGGTTTCTGAGACTGGCAGTGTTTTGGCCCATACCATGGCCCGTTCTTCATTGTATGATCGTATTTGGGCCAAGCAGTATGATGATCGTCATTTATGTGTTCTTAGAGACAGGCTCAGGCACGGAGATGCCAAGCACGTTACGGTTGATGATGAGGGAGTTCTGAGGATGCAGGGTCGTATTTGCATACCTGATGTCGATGGTATTCGTGAGTTGATATTGCAGGAGGCCCATAGTTCCCGGTATTCCATTCATTCGGGCCCGAAAAGATGTACCAGGACTTGTGGCAACATTATTGGTGGCGGAGGATGAAGAAGGATATTGTAACTTATATAGGTCAGTGCTTGAACTGTTAGCAAGTTAAGTACGAGCACCAAAGACTCGGTGGTTTAATGCAGCAGATTCATATTCCCGAGTAGAAGTGGGAGCGTATCACCATGGATTTTGTAGTTGGACTCCACGGACTCAGAGGATTTTTGATGCGGTGTGGGTTGTTGTGGATAGGCTGACCAAGTCAGCACATTTCATTCCTGTGTCGGTTTCATATTTAGTAGAGAAGTTGGCAAAGATCTATAAGAGAAAGATTGTTCGATAGCATGGTGTGCCCATATCCATTATATCAGACCGAGGTACTCAGTTTACCTCCCAATTCTGGAGAGTATTTTAGTGAGAGTTGGGCACGCAGATTGAGTTGAGCACAGATTTCATCCTTTCAGTGAGAGTTGGGCACGTGACAAGCATGCGAATCAGTTAGTTAGGCAGTTCAAATTATTGTTAGAAGGTTGTTACAATAATGAGTATTAGTTAGATAATTAGTTGATGTTTTAAGATTTAGTATAAATAGGTGTATACTGTACAGATTTCTCTTAGTTGAAATGAGAATAACTAATTCTCTCTCTCTTGTCTTCTTTCTCTGTCAATTGTCCTCCATAGCTGCAGCTCAGAACTCGACTTGCATGGCTGTACAACTCAATTTGTTTCATTGTATCATAGTAGAGAGGCCATTAATATGGACCTAAGCTCATCGATCTCAACTTTAATTTTCATTATTCGTTTTGATTCTGTAGTTTTATCTTCATTTGTGCAAATCTAGGCCACGAATTGAAGAAATCATAAAATGGCAACTGTTGATAATATGTTGCCAAAATATCTAAGTCACAATCATTCTCTATTTCTACACTCAACGGACAATTCAGGAGCTGACTTAATCTCACTGCAGTTGAGAGGATCACACGATTTCTGGGTAGAGTAGGGCAATGTGTATCGGGTTGCACCAAAATAGGATTCACTGAAGGCACTTGTAAGAAGGAAGATCACGGTACGAATTTGACAAATCCGTGGAAGAGATGCAATGCAATTGTTCTCTCGTGGATAATGAACTGTGTATTGAGTGATTTGCTAAGTGGAATCGTGTATTCTTCGAATGCATGTGTTGTTTGGAAGGACTTGAAGGAGATATTAGATAAGGTCAATGGCTCTAGAATCCTCTAGTTACATATAGCTATAGCCACTGACTTGTGTGAAAAATTAAATTTTAATCGGACGTGATTTGATAGGTTTCGGCATCGGTTGTAGAAGTTTGAAGTTTCAAAGTTCATTACATTAGAATTGGAGGGTGATTCGTGTTTATAGCATTGTTTAATGTGATTTGAGGGCTCGACTAAGTGATTATGGTGTTTTAGAACTTGTTGGTATAATTGATTGAGGTTTCGGGGGTCTCGAGTGGATTCCGGGTGGTTAACGGACCAAAATTGGGAGTTGGAAGAATTGCTGAAGCACTGTTGTTCTGGTGTCGCCGCACCTGTGGTGGGGTTAGCCGTAGGTGCGGACTCGCATAAGAGAACGTGTGGCCACATGTGTGAGGCCGTCTTGACCTAGCTAGGGGTGTAGGTGCGAAAGGGAAGCTGCATCTGCGTATCCGCAGATGCGGAGATGTGACCGCAGAAGTGAAAGGCCGACCTGGGGTAGGGTCGCGGAAGCGTAAGATCTTCTGCAAAAGAGAGACCGCAGGTGCGAGCCTTGTTCCGCAGAAGCGAAATGTTGTCTTTAAGTGGAATTCACACATACAATGGATTTTCCGCAGGTGCGGCATCGCAGATGCGACTAAGAGCCCGTAGGTGCGAAATCGCTGGGCAGAAAAGGCTAAGTTCGAGGGTAATATCCCATTTTCAATTTTGGAACTTTAAGAGCTTGGATTGAGGCGATAATTCAAGGGATTTTTAGAGGGTGCTATTGGGTAATGATTCTTAACTCATTTATGGTTATATTCCATTAATCTATGGTTGATTTCATCATTTAATTAAGGATTTGGGTTGATAAATTTGGGGAAAAAATTGAAAGGTTCTTCAACCAAAATTTTTAGTTTTGATCAGGATTTTGATATCATATTTAAGTAATTTTGGTACGAGTGAACTCGTGGTTGAATGTGTGTTTATATTTTGTGACTTTACCCGATTTTGAGACGTGAGCCCGGGTCAACTTTCGGGGTGATTTTTAAATTTTTTGTATAACTCTTGATTTCATCAATTAGATTAGTCTATTATAGTTGTATTTATGGTATTGTACATGTGTTTGGAAAGATTTGGGTCATTCAGAGTCGGATAATCGAGGAAAGGGCATTCTTACTAATTGATTGAGAATGGTTTGAGGTAAGTGGCTTGCCTAACCTTGTGTGTGGGAAATTCCTTTAGGATTTGGTACTGTTGTGATACTTCTGTGACATGTGAGAGCTGTGTACCCGAGGTGAAAAGTGCGTACACGGGCTAATTGTTGAAAATCTATTTTTTTACTGACTAGTAGCCTTACACCATAATTGAGTTATACTAGTATGTATAGTTATCCTGTTTAGCCTAGCATGTCTATGTGTCTTAAATGCTTATTTGAAATATATGAAACATGGTTTGTATCGACCATAGCTGTAGAATTCTTGTTGTTAATTGCTTTCTCCATCGATTTGAGCTGTGTATTTACTTTTGAGACTACGAGGTAGTACCTCGAGAGATCTCCTTGCATATTTACTTTTGGGACTAAGAGACGGTATCTTGGGAGATACCCTATTGAGTATTTACTTTTGGGTCTACGAGACGGTATCTCGGGAGCACCCATGTTGTTATCTCATTGTGCCATTGTTATTTGTCTGTGAATTCTTTCTGTTTAATTCTCCGTCTTCCTTTATTTTACTATATCATCTATCTTTATATTATATCCCAGTAGGACCCGAACCTGACCTCGTCACTACTCTACCGAGGTTAGGCTTGGATCTTACTGGGTACCATTATGGTGTACTCATGCTACTCTTCTGCACATGTTTTGTATGCAGATCCAGGTGCTTCTTATTAGCCCTGCTATTAGCTGAGAGTGCTTGCTGTTGTATGGAGATTTCAAGGTACACCTGCTGCGTCCGCAGACCTCGGAGTCCCCTTCTATTCCCTCTTTTCCGTACTTTCTTAGACTCTGGTGTAGAGAGATACTAGTTTCTTCTGTAGTTTGTGACTTATGATTACCTGGTTTTGGGAACTCTGTGTATACTCTAGTACTAGGTTGCTTGTACATGCCGAGCGATATTTTATCAGTTTAGAGTTATATGTTGCAGTCTAGATGTTAAATTTTGTTTTTCATTTCTGTTATCCCGATATTTTTTAGGCTTACCTAGTCATAGAGACTAGGTGCCGTCACGACATCTTAAGGAAGGAGATTTGGGTCGTGATGAGTTGGTATCAGAGCTCTAGGTTCATAGATGTTTGTACTTATCTTCGAGAGGCTATGGAACTGTTAGGAAAGTTGCACTCCTTTGATTCCTTGTCGTGCAAAATTTTTGACTTAGAAATTCTAAACTTCTGTCTTCTATTATCTCACAAATGGTGAGGACATGTACAAGCATATCTGATGACCAGGCACTGATCACGCTCAACTATGTCTTCTATAAAGACTAAACGGGCGTTGCAAATATAAATCT
>MDKI01091588.1:0-13849 GCA_005239505.1 Nicotiana paniculata | reverse complement strand
ATAAAAAAAAAAAAAAAAAAAAAATAAACAAAAACAAATTTTCAGCAGGTTCTTGCATCCATCTAGGTATATATTTTTAGTATTTTTCTTTCTGTTTTGCTTTTTTCCAGAGCAGTGGTAGAATTTCAGAGCAGTATTCTAGTATGTGTGTGTAAATTCTGTGGAAAATCTCTCTTAAAATATGTGGTAATGAAATGTTAAAATCTGTGTTAAAAAAAGTGTCCTTCTCAGAAAATAGGTAGGGTATTTATAGGGATTTTTTTTAGGGTAGCATCTCATTAGCATATTCCTTGTCTAATTGGGATGAAAATTGTACAGGTACAACTGTCAACCCTATTTTTGGGACAGTTGTACCTTCCAGAACATTCCAGCCCTTGAAATTACCCCTTTATCCCTAAAATATCTGATTTCCTGATATTTCTTTAATCTAGAAGGTTCTTGGGTTGTTACACCGAAGATTCCCTAGTTGTAATTCCTAAACTAGCTATTAATATCCTTAGAAATTACTCTTTTAGTAATTAAGAGTTATATCAGGTTTATTATTAGATATTAATTAATCTCAGTTAATTAGTCATTGGTTAACTTATATTAATTATTTCAAAGTCCTTAGACTTAGGTTGATTGATCTTACAATTTACTTTGGTTAATTAATCCTAATTGATTATCTTAACTAGGAATGAGGACTTAGCTAATTGAGGGTGCTTAATTCCTAATTAGTTTATTTTAAACTGATTTTTCAGACTTCTTATAGGAATTAGGTTAATTGTAAGTGTTGGCTAATTCTAACTTAGTTAATCATATGAAGAACTAATCCTTTAATGCCTACTTAGGTTAGATCATTAGCTTAAGTCAGTTAATTTAGGTTCTCAGATTATATTGTTAATTATATTAGTTTCACGGTACACTTAATTAGTCGAGTACAATTACCTCTTCATCACCTAATTAATAAATACCTTAATCGATTAATCGACTACCCTAATGAATAAAACAATTAAGCAGATAAGGGAGTGATTAATCACAAGTGGACAATCACGTTTAGGGCAGAAAATAACAATACCAAAACAATCTGACACCGAAAACGAAATAACTGATTAACCTATATTAATTAACCTATATTAAATTATACTAAGAAGGCATGATTATCAAAGAAACCTAGATATTATTTGACAAGAACAAATTAACATAAACACAAAATCAGAGTATGCATGTAGAGCTTAAGCTAATTAACACAAAACATATACGGGATAGTGATTAACATGGACGAAATCAGAATATGACAACATGGATCAAAAACAGTGACTCCTATATGCTTCTATTTGAAAGACAACAAAGAGACAGAAAGGGAAAGGGGGAATACTAGTGGGGTTTTTGGACGGATTTTGGTGATTTTGCCGGAATTTAGCCGGACTTCGATGGACTCAACATTGACTCTCACTCGCATGAATCGATAGCTCTTGTAAAGAGACATCAACTCACGTGAGTTTGAGTCACAGAGTCAAAGCAGAATCGAACTTTAAAGGATTTTAGGTTTTTTTGGATTCTTAGATCTAAAATAGGTCGAAGTAGGGTAGTTTTTTGGGGAAACTGATGGGTGGGATGGGGTTAAGGGGGAGGTAAGGATCGTCTGGTGAGAAGTTGGGTGTGTTTGGTTGAGATCCACCGCCGGTAGGCTACTTACGCCCGGCGGAGGAGGTAAGCATCTGAGGGCGGCTAGGGTTTGGTTTAGGGAGAGAGACAAGAGAGTGGGGGTGTGAGGCTTCTGTGCAAATGAGGGTAGGTGGGGGAGGGGGATTTGGACAGTTTTATACTTTAGTGTTGGGGAGTTCCCAGTCGTTTGATTTGTTTTGATCAACGGCTGGGATGGCTTTAGGGTGAAACAAGGTCGTTTGGGTAGTGTAGGGGGGCCGGATAGGTTATGGGATTTGGACTGGGTCGTATAAGTGTATAGAGAAGAGTTTGGGCCTGGGTCATTTTTGCCCAGGTTCAATTTTAGTCCCCCTTTTTTAAATACTTAGGTTAATTAATCACCTAAATAAATTCTAATAATGTGCTAATTAGTCTTAAACTAATTTCATCTAATTATATGTGAATTAGTGAGTTAATTAGTTTAATACCCACAATTATTTAAAGAACAAATTTCGTAATTTTCCTAAAAAAAATAATTAGATTATGCAACTAATTACCAAAACCCCAATTATGTCAAATACTGAAAGTTTTTAAAAGTTTTTGTTGTTATTTATCACCTTATAAATTTATAAAAGATGAACTATGCCTATGCAATGCAAATAATTCACAAATTGCACTGAAATCCAACAAAAATCTAAGAAATTTATTTATTTATCGAATTTTGTAGGAGCATTTAGTAGGTGAAAAATCATATGCTCACACTTACCAACCTCTAGCCCAAAATTAAACACTTACCAAAAGTAGCCCAAAATTTAGAATCGGAGAATCATGCTTATGACAATCACGCATCCGAGAATCACACTTCCTTCCTTTTTTCAAGCATATCAATTTACCAGATCACGACATTCTCTCTCTCTGTAAATCACGGTTTTCTCTCCCAAAAAACTTTCCAAAGGAGTTCCAAATTTCACTCAAAATCTATCACTTTCACTATATCCTTTCGCAATTTCTGTGTAGATACATCTTTTGCAATTTTTGTGTAGAAGGAACAACGAACTACAATCAAAATCAATCAAGGAATTAGTGAGTTTTGACCTAATTTCAGCTACTTCAATGGCAAATTTATCAATTTTTATTCAGTATGGTGGCCGATGAAATGTTGACAACAACTTTGTAGATTACAATGCAGATGTTGTGATAGTTACTCCAAATATAAGTTTTGAAAATTTTGTAGACGTGATTTCGAAACAACTTATGATAGATACTTCATTGAATTTTATTGAAATCAAATACACTGTCCAAAACAGTTCTCCACCAATAGTGATACACAATAGTATGGGTGTATGTGTATATCTTGAGCTGCAATAAAGCTCGGAATTTACAATGTATCCCCTTTGTATAACATCGAGTGAAAGGGATATGGACATGATCTGCTACAATTCAAATTCTGCTGTGATTTCCTCAGAATGTGCACAAAGCTCAGTTATAGAGGAGAAATACAATGGCGATACAATTAATATGATCGAGTTTGGGGATGGAGAAGACTGCATGATATAGAATCAGATGAAAGCACAATGACAACTGACCCTCAACATATAGATGTAGAATAAGGCCAAATTTATAAAGACAAGGCTACGATAGTCAAAGTCATGAAGCACTTGGAAGTAAAGGAAAATTTTTAGTTTAAGGTGCATAGATCAAGTGAAAGCAGATATCAAAATAGTTACTGTATAATTATCTATCTCAATGTATATTACAGTTGATGTTAGAAGCATAATTATGCAGAAAATAAGTGAAAATAAGTTGCTGCTTGTAAGTCTGTGGATGTACACTTTTAAGTTGTGGTTGTCAATGTCTAGTACTGTATAGTCATTGTATTTTTTCATCTAGTATTGTTGATGGCAGTGTGTATCACTATATATCATTGTATTTCATGTCACTCGGTTTATTGATGGAAAAGTTTAAATCCTTGTCGTAGGTACTGCCTAGTATGCATCAACAACAACTGCGATTGGTATTTTAAGTCTTCAAGCCTGAAAAAAGCAAAATTTTTCAAGGTCAGAAATTTCAGCAAACTGCACTCATGCCCGCTGAAAGACAGATCTTATACACAACATCAAGCTACTGCAAAACTCATCATCAGTCTTCTGATAGACAAGTATAAAGACCCAAAAATAATATACACTCCTAATGACATAATTGGAGACATGAACAAGCAGTATGGTCTTTAAATGACATATATGTAAGCATGGAGATCGAAAGAATATGCAGTTCAAGTACTAAAAAGGAACCCGTGCAAATCATATGAAAAGCTGCCAAGCTACTTTTATATGTTGGTTCTTATAAATCCTATGTCGGTGGTAAGTCTGAAAAAACAGAGGAAGACTTGTTCATGTATGCTTTCGTTGCACTATATATGTCTATAAAAGGATGGCAGCAGGTAATAATAATAATAATAATGCTTATATGTTTATGTATATATTATTCATGTATATACTCACATATGTTTATATGATTCAATTTATTAGGTAGTATCCTACCACTCGCATATGCCATAGTAGATTTAGAGAATAATGCTTCATGGGAGTGGTTTTCGCGAGGTGCAAGGATGCATTTGGGGAACATGAGGGAATGTGCATAGTCTCGGACAGGCATGAAGGCATTAAAAATGCAGCGGCAATATTGTATCCACAAGTACCTCACTGCGTCTGCATATGACATCTATGGAATAATGTAAAAAATATTTACAAGAAGAACTATTTGCAGCTCAAAGACATATTCTCTGTTATGTCCAAAACATACACAATTGAGAAGTTTGATTACCACATGGCAGAGGTAGAGAAAATTGATAAGAGGGTAAAAGATTACTTAATGAACGTTGGGTATGAAAGATGGTCCAGAGCACATTCCACTGTCAACAGAACATTGACAATGGCTTCAAACATTGCAGAGTCGATCAATGCAGCGCTCAAGACTTCTAGGGAACTCCCTGTACTGCCTTTGTTGGAGTACACAAGGCAATTGATCGGATGATGGAATGTTACAAACCAAAAGAATGCAGTAGAGTCATTTACTGATCTTGGAAAAAAATATGATACAATGCTGATGGACAATCTCGAATTGTCACATGAGGTGAAGGTATGACTGGAATCTGTAGATACGTGTGCATATAATATGTAATCATGCCAAATTCACGAATCTGTTATATCTTGAACCCTTTGTGTGATTTTGTTAAACTAGTGTCCACCTGCACAAAAGTAAAGGCTTTTCAATTTAATGTAGCATCTATGCCTACCCCACTACTGAAATATTTGTTGGTTTGACATGATATTAAGCTATTTTGAATCTTGTACGCTCTCTAGTATATGTATTTTGAGGGCATATGCTTTGTCACCACTAATGATAGTTGATAATTTTTGTAGGTGACCCCTTTCGACGAGTTACTTATATTCAGTACTTGACAAGGGTAAGCAAAGAATGGTGTTCCTAAAAGATCGAACTTGCATATGTAGAAGGTTTCAGTTGGATGAGCTGCCATGCGCACATGCTTGGGCAGTATTAAAATACAAATACATTGATCACATTGAGTATTTCTCGATGTACTACACCAGGAAGTACCTATTGAAAACCTATGAAATTTCAATTTATCTGGTTCCTGATGAAAGCACATGGAAAATTCCTGCAGAAGTTCTAGATGAAAAAGTCTTGCCACCAGACATGACTAAAATAATAGGAAGGCCAAGGAAGGCGAGGCGCAAGCCAATATCTGAAAGGGGAAAAAATTCAATTTCATGTGGACAGAGTGGAGAAGAAGGTCACAATAGGAAAACTTGTAGAAATAATCCAAAGAGAGGATGAAATATGTCAAACTTAGAATTACTTGTTATTTTACTTTACTGAATATCATAGAGATTTAGAAGAATCCAATATATCAAGAACTGTATCAATGCAAAATGTCATTTGAATTTTAGATATAAATAAATATTTGATCTATTATTTAGTGTTGCAAGTTAATTTTTTAAATTATATATTTGTTTGATTAGAAAGAAGTTGTATCAGCTATGTATCATATCTGTATCTCTTGTGTATCACCTATCTATATCTGTGAATCAATAAATTATACATCTGTTTGATTAAAAAGAAGTTGTATCATCTATGTATCATATTTGTATCATCTATGTATCTCTTATGTATCATTTAAGTATCTCTGTGTATCGGCTCTTACTCATGTCTATATTTGTGTAGTAACTAAGCTAACAAATGGAGAACAATCGTAGCAGCTAGAAAACTATGCAAATAGTCTTAGAAATTTTCAAATAGGAGTGTGACTTTATCAATACATATTTCAAAACCAAACAAACTGCAGAACTCATTGTTAAGAAATTAACTGTGCAACAATCCAAAACGACTGTATCATCTATGTATCATGTGTATATCATATGTGGATCATGTGTGTATCATGCGTGTATCTGCAAGAGACAATGTATCACAAACTACCGTATATTTTTCATATCTTTACTTCACAACGCAAAATCAAGGGAGAAAACACCAAAATAAACTAAACTGCAGCACTCCAATATCGCACCGAAACTTATTAAACCTTTATAACAGAGAAAACATCTCATTTGACATACAATTCTTAAAAGTATTCATAAAATTCAAACACAAACAAATCTGATACGTCTTACAACAATGACAACATAACAGAACAAAACACAAAACGAAAATTTTGAGTTCATCCTACAACAATGACAAAAGTAATTATTTCTTCTACTTCCGCGACTTATTTTGTCGACCAATAATCTCATCATCACTTTGCACATTCATTTCCATCTTCTTTCTAGCATAATCCCACAAGAGAGCACCAAATCTGCGTCGGTGTGCATAGGCATTGAATTTTTTAGGAGGCGTCTTTCCCTCAATGAAATACTCGGCAAATGATGCCGCAAATACACCGTAATCACTGCAAAAATAAAAAGAACAACAATTAGCAAACTGCAGAATCTAAAAGCAAAACAGATTGTCTTGAAAGAAATTCATACGCTTCGATTTTTTGAGGCAGTCTTTCAACCAGTTTTACATCAAAAGAGGTAATCAAGTCCTTTGATTTGTAGACACCAGTGCGCCAATTGATATCTTTTTTGTTTAAATAAAAATACGTGTGCACGTAAAAATGAGGCAGCAACACAAAATACTTGGTCATGGTCTTATGAACTTTGGCTTGATGAGAAGCTCCACCGTGCATACAGTCATACGCATAAACGCACCAATCCTTGAAGGACAACACAACCATTATCCAATGTCATTGTTCTGAAATATTAATTGGCATTAAGACGTGCTCGACAGTGTGCCATGGAACATTGGCATCCAAGACAAACCCCTGAATATACTCCGCAATGACATGTTCCGGATTGCACACATCATCGTCTCCATCTGTATCAATAAACACCTGCCACAACTCATTAAGTTTCTCGCCGAAGTACCAGTCTATGGTGGTGAATGTTACAAGTAGGTCTTTGCCATACTTCCTCTTCTTCCTCAGATAATAGAACAAAACATTAATGTGCTGAAATAAAACATAACAAATAACTAGTCACAGAAGGCTCGTAAGCTTTAAGCAGCTATGACTTTTCAAACCAAATTCACTGAAAACAAAGGAAAATGAATGCTCACTACATCTCTTGTGACAGGCAAGATAGCAATTAATAATCCGTTTTAACTCAAGATGACTGATCACGTGTTGTCACGACCCGATTTTGGAGTCGTTATGGCATCTGTCGTGGAACCAGGCAAGTCACCCCTTTCATCTAAGCTAAATTCAGTTTCCAGTAAAAATACAATTTTAAACGAAATTATTGATTATACTAAGAGTCTGAAGTTTAAAAACAATATTTGAAATAAAAATTTAAAATTTCCAACCCCGGATCCGGTGTCACTCAGTCATGAGCTGATATATAAAAAAAATAAATAATGAAGAAATAGAAAACATAGTCTCAAAATAAGTGCAACAAGTGGAATAAGGAAGAGAAGACGAGGTCGCGATCGCCAGCTGCTACCTCGACAACTCCAATGAAAACTCTGACAGCTGCTCAATATCTACTACCGGGTGCCGGTGTACCTGGATCTGCACAATGGGTGTAGGGGGTAACGTGAGTACACCAACTCAGAAGTAACGAACCCAAACTATGGGCTGAGAGGTAGTGACGGACAAAACCTCAAAATTTGCAATAAACATTATACAGAAATCAGACATGCTAACAGTTTATCATAATGAGTAAATATGCCAAGTATGTCAGTATAATCTACATGATATCAAAAAAATATATGTATGAAATCAGTGTGGATATGCACATAGTGCTCACAATCCTCACACAGCAGTCCACTCAGTACCGTATATGGCTCTCAGGCCCAGGGAAAAGTCCATCCCGAAATGTACATAATCATTGGTGATCGTAGTCACTCCGTACTGAGAAAAAAGGCCAATCCAGCCCCACAGAGAAAGTCTATCTCCACAATACAACACTCGGATAAGATCCATGTCCAGGGACGATCCATCCCTCACATAACATCCACTTCGGACACGATCCCAGGGAAAATCCATCCCTCAACATCAATTGTGCTCACTGGGGTGTAAAGACTCTGGAGGGGACCTAGTGGCCCAAGCGCTGTACCAAGCCAACGAAGGCATGATTTAGTATCGCTGCGGTGTGCAGTTCGATCTCAGAATTGTCTCAATAACAGGCTCTCGGCCTCACTCGGTCATTACTCTCTAGTCTCATTCACATGGATCACAGATGCATCCATCAGCCCGAAATAATGATAAATATACATATAATTAACAATAGTGATACTGAGGTATGAAATGATATGCTATAACAGAACTGAGTATATGAAAGCAAATAATCACAAAATGAGACAGTAATATACGATCACTCGAGTCTCAGCATTTTCGGCGTGAAGCCTAGCATTTATACTTAACATGATTTCTAACAGGTTCACAATTACTACATTACTAGAAGTGCGGATATCGATCAGTAATAGATACTAGAAAAATGCCATGGGATATCCAGGCCACAAATACTCAGTGCACGCCCTTCACTTGGTATGTGCGTCACCTCAAACCCGAATAACAATGGTGAAAGAATGGCCAAAATTCGCTAAGGGTTCTTTTTATAGGTTCTTCCCTGCGATGACTGCACTTGCGGTCCTTGTCTCGCACCTGCGGTCCCAGGTGCGCACTTGCGGACTCGCACCTGCGGTCCCAGGTGCGCACCTGCCAAAATGACTTAAGTCCGAACTTCCGCACCTGCGGCCCTCTTCTCGCATCTGCGGGCTCGCAGGTGCGGATGCAGGCGCGACCAGGCGTCTGCACCTGCACTCCTTGGCCAGGTCCCCCTCTTCCGTACCTGCGAATCCGCAGGTGCGGTCCAAGTCTCGCACCTGCAAACTTTGCTGACCCAACCAACTTCTGCCTTTGCGGAGCCTTGTCCGCTTCTGTGGGCTCGCACCTGCGGTTCCCTATCCGCAGGTGCGGAAACACCAGAAAGTTTCCCACCAGCAACTCCAAAATGCCAAAAATCATGCCGTCGTCACCCATACGAACTCAACTCGAGGCCCTCGGGACTCCAACCAAAATATAAACAAGTCATAAATGATCACCCGGACTTAGTTGAACTCTCGGAGCAACCAAAATAACATCGAAACACCAAATCAACCCATGATTCAAGCCTAAAGATATTCAAACTTCCGAAATTCACCAACGATGCCGAAACTACCCAAAACTCGTCCGAATGATATGAAATTTGCACACACATCAAGAATGACGCTATGAACTTGCTCCAATTTCCGAAATTCCATTCCGACCCCGATACCCTATTTTCCACTACCGACCGAAAATCGCCAAAAACTAACTTTCGCCAATTCAAGCCTAATTCTACACCGGACCTCAAAACTACATTCTGAACCCACTCCTAAGTCCCTAATCACCTAACGAAGCTATCCGAGCCATAAAATCTACATTCCGAGGTCGTTTACCTATAAGTAAATTCTCGGTTGACTTTTCCAACTATTGAGCTTATTTAAGAGACTAAGTGCCTTAATTCTCACCACGACCACTCTGAACCAGAGTCAACCAACCTAACACCACACAAAATAGATGAACCACACAAGCAATGAAGCAAAAATGGGGGAAAGAGGCTAAACTATCGGAACGACTGGCCGGGTCGTTACATTCTCCCCCTCTTAAACAAACTTTCATCCTCGAACGTGCCAAGAGTTGTTCCAAAAGCCATCAACCGCCGAATAACCTTACCATGTACACACCTGGGGGCGACCCCACGTCACCCTACCCCGCATCGATCTAATAATATAACACATTTGAATGCCACTATATCCAACCTAATCCCTACGCCTTAGAACCCAAATTCCACGTCAAAACTCATCTATAAGATTAGAATCACGCCTCCACACACCGTATATACCTGAACCAAATCACACAAATCTGAAAGAACACATCTCATACATCCAAACTCTATGATACCCAGTTACTTTACCTTAATCAACTCCTCTAGAAGGCCACAATAGAACCGCACCATGTGTGCCTAAAACCAACGAATCGCCGCTCCCCGAAGCAGGGACGGGTAACCCCTAGATCATCCTGGAGCATAGATAAACCCAATATCCATTAAATGACACCCTCACAATAGCTCTATGGAGTCAAACAATCCGATTTGGTGCAAACATCTACATCAAGTCATACCTAAAATTATCATCATCTATCTGATCAAACTACGTCGAAATCGACCATACTCAGAAATGGCACATCCACCTGGGTCTCCAGAACCCCAATAGATACCACACACAACCGACACATGCAGTCCGTAACAACAACATCACCCACAAGAGCGAGCACATGAACAGATATAATAAAAGATTCATGGGGCGTATCCAGAGAATGGGCTAAAATATGATGAACATGTGAATATGAAAAACCGGAATCAAATAAAAACTGAAGCTTCTCGTGACAGATTGAGACAATATCTAGGATCACGGCATCAGAAGCCATCTCCTCCGGTCTGGCTGAAAATGCATAAAATCGGGCCTGATCACCATCGGATCGATCTCCCCCTCTAGGGCGACCCCTACCTACCTGACCCCCACCTCTAGCTTCCTGGGTGGGCGGTGCAGCTACTTAGTCTGAAACCTTGGGCTGACTCCTCTGCTGATAAGTACCTCTCACAAGACGAGGACAAAACCTCTTAATATGGACTACATCTCCACACTTAAGGCAATATCTCTTAGAGAATGGCACTGGGAACTGAAGGGAACCCCTAGCACAAGGATAACCACTAGAAGAACCAGGCATAGATGAACTTTGAACCGATGGAGTCCAAGATGAACTCTAAGCTGGCAGGGCAATGAAATATGGTGCACCTGGTGCGAACTGTGAGGATCATGACCAATTGATCCACCACGATAACCCGAGCGACCTGGCTGAACCTGCCTGAATGGTCGGCCTCTGCCGGGCTAAGGTTTGCCCCCTGAAGGAACCCCACCAAAACTCCCAGATCCTCGAGACCTATTGGCCTCCCTCTCTATCCGCTCCTAGCGGCGAACCGACTCAATTTCTCTGGCAATGTCAACCACCTCCTCAAAAGAAGTGCTAGATACCCTCTCCCTGGTTAGAAAAATCTGAAGCTGATAAGTGAGGCCATCAACGAACCTCCTGAACCTCTCTCTATTCTTGGAAACTAGCCAAATAGCATGACAGGCCAACTCGGAGAACTTTATCTCATACTGCATCATGGTCATGTCCTCCTGGCACAACTGCTCGAACTCCCTGCGCAACTCCTCCCTGCGGGACTGCGGTATATACTTCTCCAGGAACAGAATGGAGAACTGACGCCAGGTAAGGGGTGCTGCATCAGCAGGTCTACGCCTCTCATAGGCCTCCCACCAAGCGAGTGCAGCTCCTGCGAACTGGAAGGTAGTAAATGGGACCGCACTAGCCTCCAGTATCCCTGCTGTGCGAAGGATCCTCTGACACTTGTCCAAAAAGCCCTGGGCGTCCTCGCCCTCAGTACCACTAAAAATTGGAGGCTGAAGTCTATTAAACCTCTCTAACCTGCGCTGCTCGTCATCTGCCAAAGTTGGGACCACAAACTCCTGGGCTGGGGCAACTGGCTGGACTGGAACTGTACCCGGTGTCTGAAGCCCCTGAGTAACCTGCTCAGGTGTCTGGGAAGCTGGAGTCTGAGTGCCTCCCCCAGCCTGAGAAGTAGCAGCAGTAGACATGGCGACGGCCTGTGCCAGGCTGGTGCACACCGTCAAAATATGGGCTAGGGTCTCCTGAAGACCCGAAATCACAATGGGCACTGCTGGTGCCTGATCCTATTCCGCTGGGATCTCAACTGCGGGGACCTAATCCTGAGCAGTGGCAAGGTCCACAGGTACTGCCCCGGCTGCTGAACGGGCTGCACCCCTCCCTCTGCCACGACCTTGACCACGACCTCGACCTCCAGCTGGTCCTGCTGGTGTCTGATCACCACGATCGGTAGCACGAGTCCTCACCATCTGTGAGAGAATGAAAACAACAGAAGTTTAGTTCCAGAATTCAACAGGGTCGCACGACAAAATTCAATAATGTGGGATTTTTCCTAAGGGTTCTGTAGCCTCTCGAAGATAAGTACAGACGTCTTTGCACCGATCCGCAAGACTCTAATAAACCTGCTCATGACTGGTGAGACCTATTTAACCTAGCGCTCTGATGCCATCTTGTCATGACCAGATTTCAGAGTCGTGATGGCGCCTGTCGTGGAACCAGGCAACCCGACCCTTTCATCTAAGCTAAATTCAGTTTCCAGTAAAAATACAATTTTAAACGAAATTATTGATAATACTAAGAGTCTGAAGTTTAAAAATAATATTTGAAACAAAAATTTAAAATTTCCAACCCCGGATCCGGTGTCACTCAGTCATGAGTTGCTATATAAAAAAAAAGAATGAAGAAATAGACAACATAGTCTCAAAATAAGTGCAACAAGCGGAATAAGGAAGTGAAGACGAGGTCACGATCGCCAGCTGCTACCTCGACAACTCCAATGAAAATTCCGACAGCGGCTCAATATCCACTACTGGGTCCCGTTGTACCTGGATCTGCACACAAGGTGCAGGGGTAACGTGAGTACACCAACTCAGAAGTAACGAACCCAAACTATAGGCTAAGAGGTAGTGACGGACAAAACCTCACAATTTACAATAAACAACATACAGAAATTAGACATGCTAACAGTTTATCAGAATGAGTAAATATGCCAAGTATGCCAGTATACTCTACATGCCATCATAAAAATATATGTATGAAATCAGTGTGGATATGCACATAGTACTCACAACCCTCACACAACAGTCCACTCAGTACCGTATATGGCTCTCAGCCCCAGGGAAAAGTCCATCCCGTAATGTACATAATCATTGGTGACCGTAGTTACTCCGTATTGAGTAAAAAGGTCAATCCAGCCCCACGGAGAAAGTCCATCTCCGGAATACAACACTTGGACAAGATCCATATCCAGGGATGATCCATCCCTCACATAACATCCACTTCGGAAACGATCCATGCCCAGGGAAAATCCACCCCTCAACATCAATTGCGCTCACTGAGGGTGTAAAGACTCCGGAGGGGCCCTAGTGGCCCAAGCACTGTATCAAGCCAACGAAGGCATGATTTAGTATCGCTGCGGTGTGCAGTCCGATCTCATAACTTTCTCAATAACAGGCTCTCAGCCTCAGTCAGTCATTACTCTCCAGTCTCACTCACATGGATCACAGATGCATCCATCAGCCCGAAACAATGATATATATGCATATAATTAACAATATTGAGACTGAGGTATGAAATGATATGCTATAACAGGACGGGTCTCAACATTTTCGGAGTGAAGCCTAGCATTTATACTTAACATGATTTCTAACAGGTTCACAATCACTACATTACTAGAAGTGCGGATATCGATCAGTAGTAGCTACTAGACAAATGCCATGGGATAAGCCAGGCCACAAATACTCGGTGCATGCTGATGCGAGACTAAAATTCATAGTTTAACATGTGATATACCTTACATTTTATGCGCATTAATGATAAAATTACACTTATTATGTGCTTAATGGAGTTATTTCATGTGTAGGTGAAGTGGAGATGGAAACGGGGCTAAAAGGATGCAAA
>MDKI01086272.1:0-28054 GCA_005239505.1 Nicotiana paniculata | reverse complement strand
CCAATACCTGGAGTCAACTGTCATGAGCATCTAAGACTGAAAATACACTGTACAACATAGTGACTTGCTACAAAAAAAGTCTGAGGTACAAAAGATCAAAAGAAACTATGATCTGAGGGAAGGAAAAGAGGTGAGCTGGGGACGCTGAGCAGCTACCTCAATCCTCGAACAACTCCAAGATCGTCCGGAAATCAACTAGGGAGATAGATCGGTACCTGGATCTACACACAGAGGTGCAGGGAGTAACGTGAGTACACCAACTCAGTAAGTAATCAATGTAACTAAAAACTTGAGTGTATTGACAAGAAATTAAATCATGTAAAACCATATAATGAATGACAGTGGAAATGAGTAAATCAAGTCAGGAATCTACAATTTCTGAATATTTCATAAAAAATCTGGTTTCCATTTAAAATCTCGTATAAAACATTTATCCAATATTTATTATCGGAGGCTCAATGTAAGAAGAGTGAAAACAACATTTTCATAAAATATAAGCCCCTCGGACACAATATCACTCACAATAAATCCTCTCAGTCACTCGTGACTCCACTATCAGTATCTCATGCTCTCACTTAACATTCGTACTCAGGAAGTACCATGAACCCACACAATTGTTGCAGCGGGCAGCCCGCTCCACTATATATATATATATATATGTGTGTATATATATATATATAACATACACTACAGCGTGCAACCCTATCCATATCATAGTCGACTGTGCTCACTGGGGGTGTACAGACTCCTGGAGAGGCTCCTTCAGCCCAAGCGCATATCTGCTGCGGCGTGTAGCTCGATCCAATATGTACATTGCTGCGGTATGCAGCCCGATACATATATTTCTGCGGCGTGCAAACCGATCCATATATGTATAATCTATATTTCTTCGGTGTGCAGCCCGACCCACATGTAATATATAACATATATATTGTTGCGACATGCAGCCCGTCCCATAACTATCGTCATATACTCGGCGCTCGGCCTAACGCATATATACTGCTGTGGTGTGCAACCCGATCCATTGCTATCCTCACATACTCGGCTCTCGGCCTAACACATATATACTGCTGCGGCGTGCAGCCCGATCCATAGCTATCCTCCCATACTCGGGTCTCGGCCTGACTCAGTCACCCTCACCAGCCACTTGGGCAATTCATCTCAACTCACGGGACTCAGCCCAAAATACCTTTCAAAGTTTTCAAAGTTGTGTGATAACAGTGACAATAACAACAAGTAGGAAACATGACTGAGTTCACAATTGTTCTATCAGGATAGTGGTAGAATAGTGTAGAGTACACCTGAGGCTCTAAACACATCGGCACAAGGCCCCAAACATGGCTCACAACCCATAAACAAGTATAAACTTCTGAAAGACAGGATGTCATAATGTTTTAAATCAAATACGCGGCTTAATAGCCGATACGGGAAAGACTAAGTTACAATCCCTATCGGTGCACAACCCCACGTTCGTCACCTAGCATGTGCATCACCTTTTTTATCAACGCAGTATCAAATAACGGGGTGTCATACCCTCAGGTTTAGAGTTACAATCGTTACTTACCTCAAAACAGCCCAAAACCTACTCCGCGATGCGCTTGCCCCTTGAATTGGCTCCCAAATGCTCCGAATCTAACAAAAATCAGATTAACATCATCAATATATGCTAACAGAACAAAACCCAATCGAAAGATATAAATTTTTAACACAATTCTCGAAATTTGACCAAATCCGAGCCCCAGGCCCACATCTCGAAATTCAATAAAATTTACATCACTAGAATCCTCATCCTTCCACGATTCTACACATACCAAGAACACCACAATCGGACAACAATTGCCTACTCAAATAACCAAAAGAATTTTCCAAACTTCCTCCAATCTTTTCCCAACTTTTTCTACTTTAATTCTTCAAATTACAAGCCTAATCCGTCACAAAGTAACATAGAAACGAGTTCTTTAACCGGGAAACTTACCTCCACTGGAGACCCTCAAATTCTTTCTTCAATTTGCTCTCAAACAAGCTCAACCCGCATGCAACAATGGAAGAATGACCAAAATTTCACGGAGGCACCTATTTATATTTTCTATCCAGTTAATTTGCACCTGCAGACAATTCCTCGCACCTGCGGATCCGCACCTACAGTCCTAGGTGCGCACATGTGAAATCCCACTAACAGTCCAATTCTCGCACCTGCGATTCCTTTTCCGCACCTGCGGTCTCCTTCCTGGCCTTTTTTTGCTCCTGCGCAAGGATCTGTGCACCTGCGGCTCCCCATCCGCAGGTGCGGCCACACCAGTAATTCACACCAGCAGCTATTTTGCTGGAAATTCCTAAGTCCAAACCTCCGCTAACCATCCGAAATCAATTTCGAGCCCCTCGGTGACCCAACCAAACATACCAACACCCCCACATTATCATTCAAACTAAGTCGAGCCTTCAAAACACCAAAGACAACACGAAAACACCAAAAATTACATAAAATTCAAGCCTATGAACTTTGAAACTTCTAAATCTCGCCAATGATGTCGGAACCAACCACAACACATCCGATTGACCTAAAAATTTGCAAGCATAAAAATGACATTACGAACCTGCTCCAACTTTCGGAATTCCATTCCGACCTCTATAGCCTTTTTTCCACCACCGGCCAGAAATTGTCAAAAACTAACTTCCGCGAATTCAAGCCTAATTCTACACCGGACATCAGAACTTCATTCCGAACACACTCTTAATTATCAAATCCCCTAACGAAGTTATCTGAGCCATAAAATATGCATTTCGAGGTCGTTTACTAATAAGTCAACTCCCAGTTTGACTTTTTAACTATTAAGCTACTTTAAGAAGCTAAGCAATATATGATAATGCGGAAATGGGGGAAACGAGGCTAATCTCACGAAATGATCAGACGGGTTGTTACAGATAGTGTGGGGCATTTGTGCCAGGCACCTGCAAAATGCTGAGAGTAGTTGAGTGTGATAGTGAGGGTCATTTGTGCCTGGCACCCGCACAGTGCTGAGTGTGGTTGTGTGTGTGATGGTGAGGGGTACTTGTGCTAGCACCGCGAGCGTGATGAGTGTGAGTATACTTGATGGCTTAGATTTGATGTTATTGGCTTGACATGTATATTTAGAGATCTATTTTCCTCATGCTAGATGGTAAAATGATGTTAGTGACTTGACATGTATATTTGACATGTAGGCATAGAGATGTTTTCCTCATGCTAAATGGTAAAATAATGTTAGTGACTTGACATCTAGATGTGACATTCAGGCATAGAGATACATTTTCCTTGAGCTATATGGTAATTGAAATTCCTTACCTGTTGTTGAAAGATGAAAATCATAGTTTTCTTGATAAATTCATGTTTTAGTAATTTCAGTGGTAAGATTGAGGCTTTGACTGTTATACTCGAAAACATGTCTAATTTTTTGTATTTGTGAATGATTTGACTATGATATCTCTCGAGTTGTTTTCTTTTACTGTCGTTGTTATATCACGTGTTGTTATTGATTATTGGTGTTGGACACTAACCATCTTCCGAGTCTTCCGAGATCGTCACTAATTTCATTCCGATGTTAGGTCTGTTACTTATTGAGTACATGCGGTCAGTTGTACTCATACTACACTTCTACACCTTTTGTGTAGATCTTATAGTTGATGCTATTGTGCATGGAAGAAGCTGGCATTGAAGATGTACCTGCTTTCCGGATATAGCTACCACTTGTCCTTGGTAGTTTTAGATTCGAATTCTGTTTTTGTATATTCCAAATAGATTTTATATATATTATCATACCAATTTTGTAAATCTAAGTCTTACTGGCTCATGACTTGTACTACCAACCCTTGGGTTATTGTATAGAAATTCAGTTATATCACTTATTGATTTCTTATTATTTTCATTAAGTTGGGTTAGCTATTTCTTCGCTTAACTAATAGGTTAGGTCAGGTGCCATCATAGTTCAGTTGATTTTAGGCCGTGAAGAATTGGTATCAGAGCTCTAGATTCATAGGTTCTACGGGTCATGAGCAAGTGTCTAGTAGAGTCTTGCGAATCAGTATGATGGCATCCATGCCTATCTTTGAGAGGCTACATGGAATGTAAGAAACTTCCCACTTTTCATTCTTTATCGCACGACATTGATTCAGCTTGAAGCATATCTCTTTGAATTCCTTCCATCCACTCATATGTTATGCTGAGCACTTGGTATCAATTGTGTATAGACGGCTGATGATTTCATGGATGAAGTGTGAGAGTTCTCTGTGTTGTGGAGATAGGCCAGTCTGGAGGACATGTGGCCAGGTTCAGACTGCAGCTTGGGCTCGATGATCTCAGTTGTGTGAGTATGTGCCTTTAGACTTATCTATCAGGTAGTACCCCTAGGAGTGAGATTGATGACTTAATGAGTGGTTGGATAGCTATATGATGAGTATTATGTGACTAAGAAATATGCTAAAATAGTTTGGATATGAAGAGAAGAATTTTCTTGGGATGTAAAAGGACTATAGATGTTCGATTTCTGTGATGTGTTGTGAGTGTGTTAGGGATCTTTGAGTTGCACATTTGTGGAATGAAGTAGATTCTTATGTTTTGTTGATGAGTTCAGAATCCAGATAATTAAGTGATTGCATAGTAGTTGTGACCATGAAAGGGAATAAAGAAATGTCTGTTTGAGGCTAAGAAGGTGGGTTATCTCCTGCGAGATATTCTGAGGTTGTGTGATCCCTATTTTTTTTTTGTGAAGAGTTTAGTTTCTACCAACGGGATGTGTATATGTTGCAATTTGAGTCCAGATCGCTCTAGGAAGTTTGCATGACTATCACGAGGATGAATATGCGCTTAGCAGATGATTTGAGGTATCTTATGGTTAGGGCTACATGAGCTCATGAAGGTTTTAGTTGAATTACAATGCGAGATCATGGAAGTTATGGAGTAAAAGAATTGTGGGTTATTGGATGTTATGTTCTAGGCTTCAAGCCAAATGGAGGAGGCTCCTATCGACGATCAGATTGCATGGTCATGTATTATATTAGTTATGGTGTAAGGCATACTTGTTGATCAGTTATGACTGAAGAGGGTGGTTTTGAGGATGACTTGAGCAAGAAAATGGCGAGATGCATGATGTGCTATACTTTGTGGGCATATGGAAAATATTGAATGATTCGGGTTTGATTTCGTGGTGGATGTAGTGTGCAAAGAGAAGAGAGTAGCTCGGTTGATTGAAGCTGGGGTTACATCTTTAGGTATTGTTGTGCTAATGGAGCACAAGTCGTTCATCTCGTATTGGCGGTGCATTGAAGATTGGAGCAGAGTGCATGAATCTCAAGAAGGTTCTAATGAGTTCAAGCTTCATATGTGGTACTTGAAGATTTTTCGGATTTGTATATGGTTAAGATCTGAGATTTTCATTGGATGGTGCCGAGAATTGAAGTATTTCTATATTATTAGTGATTCTAATTTCACTATCATAGGGGTTAAAAAAACAACTTCAAATTCACAAAAGGCCTCTTCAAAATGGGTATCACAGTTGCGGTATTATTGGGTGCTTAAAAGGGAATACAATGGCTTCTAGGCCTTACGACGATGTGGTTTCATGCTAGGATCCCTTGGGGTGAGCTTTCATTAAGGACCATAGTGTTACTAGAAAGGAGAAGTTTTAACTTGAAGGCAAGTTGAGAGGTACTCGAAGAAATGGGTCAGCATGGTAGTGGTTTGGGTCGGCATGGTAGTAGAAATAATCGGCTATTTTGGTTCTTCTGGTATGGTGAGGCTTTGTAGGTGTGTTGTAGAAATTCTCTTGCGCTTGGTGATCTATGTGACTTTTTTGAGTTAGAGGGATTCAATTATGATGGCTTGGTTATGTGCAAATGGATTTCGAAGAGTTCTCGATGGTGTTGACCATGGCTTGAGACGGATGTCTTCTACAAGTATGAGGACTATGCTGTGTGTTGTGATCATCTCCTAGATGGGGTCAAATGGGAGATTTTTGGATAATGAGGTATTTTTCTTGGTTGTGATTCAGGGTTGATAATAGGGTTCTCGTGTTTTCCCATGATTGCATGATAGATGTGGTGCAATGTGTGGGATTGACGTTAGCAAGTACAAGGCTGTGGTTCCATTTCAACAAGGAGGTAATGAGTTCTAGATGGCATGTGCAGTTTCCTTAACTGTAGGCATACTTTCAGTTATAATGCTATATCCGTTCACAATATCTTTGTCTCAGAGTTTTCTTTTTATGATTTCTCACATATTGTTGATTCCTCATATGGGTAATACTGTTGAATTTAGTACCGTGAGATGTGGTTAATTGTGGCTTGAGCGGTAGTCATATTCTCAGTTAAATTTTTTCATCTGTATGTTATATCTCGGTCTCTATGCATTATTTATATGTCATATCACATGTTATTGATGTCATTTTTATGTGATACTGTTTGGGCTGAGTTTTGAGGGACGTAAGCCATTTAGACTTGAGTGGTTGATTAATGATATGGGCCACAGAGCCACATTGTGATTGATATTTGAATCGGGTTGCACGAGGCAAAATAATGATATTTGGATCGGGTTTCTCACTGCAACAGATTGATATTTTGATTAGGAATGCTGCAACAGTTATATTGATTATTGATTAGCGCTTGGGCAAGGATCTGCCCCTCTGGAGTCTGGTATTCACTATCGCAGGAACAAATATATATATATATATATATATATATATATGTGTGTGTGTGTGTGTGTGTGTGTACTTTTATGCCAGGTACCCGTACAGTACTGAGTATGGTTGTGTGTGTGATAATGAGGGGCATTTGTGCCAGGCACTCATACAGTGCTGAGTGTGGTTGTTTTTGTGATGGTGAGGAGTATTTGTGCCAGGCACCATGAGCCTGTGGAGTGTGAGTATACTTGATGGCTTCGCTATGATTTTATTGACTTAAGATATATATTTTACATTTAGGCATAGAAATGTATTTTGATCATGCTCTATGGTACAATGATGTTATTGATTTGACATGTATATTTGACGTGTAGGCATAGAGATGTTTTTTTCTCATGCTAGATGGTAAAATGATGTTATTAACTTGACATGTATATTTGACATGTAGTTATAGACATGCATTTTCCTCGTGCTAAGATGGTAATTTAAATGCCTTATATGTTGTTGAAAGTTGGTAACCACAGCATTCTTGATAAATTCATGTTTTAGTGATTTCATTGATAAGATTGAGGATTTGACTGTTTTACTCGAAAAGCATGTCTAATTTTCCGTATTTGTGAACGAGTTGAACATGATATCTCTCGAGTTGTTTCCTTTTACTTTTATCATTATATCATGTGTCATTATTGATTATTAGTGTTTGACATTGAACTTTTTCGAGCTCGTCACTGCTTTCAGTCTGAGGTTAATTCTGTTACTTATTGAGTACATAGGGTCGGTTGTACTCATACTACACTTCTGCACCTTGTGTGCAGATCTTGGAGCTGATTATGGTGTGCATGGCGGGAGTTGGTATTGAAGATGTACTTTCTTTTCAGATTTCGCTACCACTTATCTTTAGTAGTTTGATTCGAATTCTTGTCAAGATCCAAAATCCGACCTCAAAGATCGTGATGGCACCTAGTCTCTAAGACTAGGTAAGCCTAACACATGATGAGATCAAACAAAATTAAACAACTTAACTATTAAACTAAAACTGAAAAATACCATAACATAACCAAAAATAGAATACAATAGTCATACACTCCAAAACGCGATACTATGGAGTCATAAGCTCTATAAGAAGTATATGATAAGTCTCAAAATGTACATCACTGTTTGAAATTCATAAACAACAATAAAGGAAAAATAGAAGGTGACTCGAGGCCTAGGAGTAGAACAACATGTATACCTTGAAGTCTCAATAGAAACTCTGAATCTACTCACTAACGATCCACACGCTCTGTGGTACCTGGATCTGCACAAAAATGTGTAGAAGCATAGTATGAGTATATCATAATCGGTACCTAGTAAGTATAAATACTAACGTCGGTGGAGTAGTGATGAGGTTCAAGTCAAAATACTCACCAGACAATAACATGTGCAGAATATCAATATAAAACTCATATAGGAAAGCATAACCAATTAAATAGAAACAAAGAATAGGCATGTGATAACACGAAAAATTAACCAAAACACGTTAAAGACAAAGTGAAATTATTTAAGGAAAACAATGACACGTTCAAATTAACATAGTCACAAATCACCCTTATGACACCGCCTGATTTTCACATTTAAAACTTTTTTCCCTATATATCTTCACGCGTATAAGCCCCCTTATCTTGCCGCATGTTTATCATGATGAAGTATTTTCCCTAACTTGCAACACATGCATAAGCCCACTTATCTCACTGCATGCACATCAATATACCAACAATGACACACGTGCACATATGCTACCACATCACCCAAACAACAATATCAAAGCCACAACAATATATAGCCTACGACTCAACAACAATATGTACAATAATCAAAACAAATAACACAAGGGTAGGAGGAGTGAATAACAATAAAAGTGCTTCATTTAACAAACAACTCCAATTCAAGGCATATTAAAAGCCTAAGGCCTAATCCGGTCAATTACTACACTTACTCCCGTGTATACACTCGTCACCTTATGTACACGTCGTTTCACATTGGACAAATAATGCAAATAAACCAAATCTTAAGGGGTGATTTCCCACCACACAAAGTTAGGCAAGATACTTACCTCAATTAGGCCAATTCAATACTATAAAAATGATTTTCCTTTAAAATTCACCTCTTCTCAGCTCAAATATAGCAAAAAGTGATTTAATAATATCAAACAATGAAAGAGAATCTTGATTATAAAGTTAGGAGTTTTACACAATTCCCCAAAAGTCAACAAAAGTCAACCTTGGGCATGCCTAGTCAAAACCTGAGTCGAGGTGTAGATCTCGACTACTCGTAACCCCACAAGTTCATATATGTGTTTAGTTTTCAAATTCGAGTCGTATTTGACTCTCAAATATCAAATTTTCATTTTTCAAAACATAGTCAAAATTACCCAAAATTCTGTACAATTCTCATGATTTTGATGTTAAAATGCATACACATTCATTTTAAATAATTAAAATTGAGTCAAAATAACTTACCCAATAGCTTTGTATGAAAAACTCCTCGTAAAATCATCTCCCACCTAGTCCGGGGCTCCAACATGTGATAAAATGAGACTTAGTCCCAAAATTCCAACCTTTTATTCAGTTGCGGATGTCGCAAATATGACCGGGGGTTCGCAAATCCAGAAAATAGATTGCAAATATGATCCCTGTTACACCCAAAAAAATGTTGCAAAAGCGACTCCAGCCTTGCAAAAGCGAAGTCTTAGCTGCCAGCCCACTCTGCAAAAGCAACCACAAGGTCGCAAATGCGATTTGCCCAGCCTCAGACCCTTTTTTGCATTTACGATGTTGGCTTCGCAAATGCAGAGCCGACCTTTCCCATCCCCCTTCGCAAATGTGAACTAGTGCTTGTATTTGCGATAATTGCAGCACCAACACAAAAACCAACAAAGCTTAAGCTCACTGAAATCACTCCGAAATGCGTGAAACCCACCCGAGCCCCTGGGGCTCCGCAACGAACATCCACAGAAGTATAAAAAAGTAATACGAGCTCGCTTACGAATTCAAAACACCAAAATAACACCCGGTACCACGAATCGAACACTTAAATACATGGAAATAAGAATCACTAAATTCATGACCAAGCATTTGATTCCTACCAAACCAACTCGGAATGATGCCAAACTTTACAGACAAGTTCCAAATGACAAAACAGACCTAATCCAAGTCCCAAGACCAAATTCCGAACCCAATAGCCATAAAGTCAAACCATGGTCAAACTTAGGAAATTTCTAAACCTTCAAATTGCCAACTTTAAGCAAAAAAATCCAATTCAACCTAGGAACCTCCGAATCCAATTTCGAACATACGCCTTAGTCCAAAATAACCATACAAACCTATTGGAACCATCAAAATAATGTTCCAGGGTTGTTTTCACAAAAGTCAAGCATCGATCAACATTTCCAACTTAAGCTTCCAAACTAAGAACTAATTGTTACAACTCAATCGAAAACCTCCCCAAAACAGAACCAACCATCCCCACAAGTCATAAAACCACAATTATACGTACGGGGATCTTTAAAAAGGGAAATGGGGCTCAAATAGACAAAACAACCAGTTGGGTCATTACATTCTCCCACTCTTAAACAAACGTTCATCCTCGAACGAGTATAGAGAGACACCGTAAGTGCCAAAAAGATGAGGATAATAGCTTTGCATATCATGCTCTGTATCCCAAGTTGCCTCCTCGACCCGTTGACCTCTCTACTGAAGCTTCAATGATGCAATGTGTTGACCTTATCTTCCGGACCTGGCTATCCAAAATAGCCACTAGCTCCTCAACATAGGTCATATCTTTGTCCATTTGCACCGAGCTGAAATATAACACATATGACTGATAACCGTAATACTTCTGGAGCATGTAAACATTCAACGCCAGGTAAACTCCTAATAAGCTGGGCGTGGCAATGCAAGTCTGTTGGTCGCCTTACCAATACTCTCAATAACCTCAAAAGAGACCAATATATCGAGGGCTAAACTTCCCTTCTTCCCGAACCTCATCACACCCTTCACAGGTGAAACTATGAGCAGAACACCCTCACTCACCATGAATGCCACATCACGAGCCCTCCGATCAACATAACTCTTTTTCCTGGATTGCGTTGTACGAATTCGATCCTGAATCAACTTCACCTTCTCTATAACATCACTAACCAAATTAGTGCCCAATGACCAAGCCTCCCCAGGATCAAACCAACAAACTGGAGAACAACATTGCATCCTATATAAGTCCTCATATGGAGCCATTTAGATGCTCGACTGATAACTGTTGGTGTAGGCGAACTCTGCTAGCGGTAGAAACTGATCCCATGAACCCCAAAATCAACAACACATTCACGTAATATATCCTTCAAAATCTGAATAGTGCTCTTGGACTCCTTGTCCATTTGTGGATGAAATGTCGTGCTCAGCTCGACCTATGTTCCTAACTCACACTACAGAGCTCTCCAAAAATGCGATGTGAATTGTGTGCCCCAACCCGAGATAATAGACACTAGCACACCATGAAGGTGAACAATCTCACGAAGATAGATTTGAGTCAGCTGCTCTGAAAAGTAGGTACTCATGATTAGAATGAAGTGTGCAGATATGGTAAGTCTGTCTAAAATGACCCATATAATATCGAATTTCCTCAAGGTCCGTGGAAGTCCAACTACAAAATCCATAGTGATGCGCTCCCACTTCCACTCAAGAATTTAAAGCCTGTGAAGCAAACCACCCGGTCTCTGATGCTCGTACTTAACCTGCTAACAGTTAAAACACTGAGCCACATACTCTATAATATCTTTCTTCATTCTTCTCCACCAGTAGTGTTATTTCAAATCGTGGTACATCTTTGCGGCACCCAGATGAATAGAATACCGCAAACTATGGGCCCCTCAAGAATCAGTTCCCGTAACCCATCAAAATTGGGCACGCAAATCTGGCCCTGAAGTCTCAACACCCCATCATCACCAATAGTCACCTCCTTGGCATCGCGGTGATGCACTGTGTTCTTAAGTACAAGCAAGTGGGGATCATCATACTGACATGCCTTAATGCGCTCAAACAAAAAGTATCGTGAAACCACACAAGCAAGAACCCAACTAGGCTCAGAAACATCCAACCTCACGAACCTGTTGGCCAAATCTTAGACATCCAAAGCTAACGACCTCTCCCCAATTGGAATAAAAGCAAGATTACCCATACTCTCAACCTTCCTACTCAAAGAATCATCCATCACAATGGCCTTCCCGAGATGATAAAGAATGGTGATATCATGTTAATTTAGTTTCTCTAACCATATTATTTGCCTCAAGCTCAGATCCTTCTGTTTGAATAATTGCTACAGACTCCTGTGATCTGTGAGCACCTTACATGACAAGTCTTGGAGATAGTGCCTTCTTAAGCGCGTGAACAATGGTTGCCAACTTCAAATCCTACACTGGGTATTTCTTCTCATGGGGCTTCAACTGACGCGAATCATAAGCAATCACTATATCCTCCTACATCAACACACACCTATCCCAATTCGTGAAACATCATAATAGACCGTATAAGAACCCGATGCTGAAGGAAAAACCAGAATTGGAGTTATAGTAAAGACAGCCTTGAGCTTCTAAAAGCTCTCCTCACACCTATCAGACAACCTGGATGGGGGCACCTTTCTGAGTGAATCTATTCAGAGGAGTTGTGATGGATGAAAAATGTTCCACAAAATGGTGATACTACCTAGCCAGGCTAGAAAACTCCGAATCTCAGTAGAAGTAGACGGTCTGGGCCAACTCTGAACTACCTCAATCTTCTTCGGATCCACCTTAATCCCCTCATTAATCACCACATGGCCCATGAATGCCACCAAATCAAGCCAAAACTCTCACTTGGAGAATCTAGAATATAGCTTCTTCTCCCTCAAAGTCCGGAGCACGATCCTCAAGTTCTGCTTATGATCCTCCCAGCTACGAGAATACCCTAATATATATCAATGAAATGATGATGAAGGAATCAAGATATGGCTAGAACATGCTATTGATCAAGTGAATAAAGGATGATGGGCATTGGTCAGCCCAATAGACATCACCGAAAAACTCATAGTGGCCATAGCAGGTCCTGAAAGCCGTCTTCGGAATATCTGAAGCCTGAATATTCAACTGATGGTACCTCGACCACAAATTAATCTTCAAAAATACTCTAGTACCATGAAGTTGATAAAATAAATCATCAATACGCGATAGTGGGTACTTGTTCTTGAATAGTAACCTTGTTCAACTACCTATGTCAATGCACATTCTTATAGGACCGTCTTTCTTCTTTATAAATAGAACTGGAGCAATCAAAGGTGAGACACTCAGTCTGATGGAACCCTTATTAAGAAACTTCTGAAGTTGTTCCTTTAATTCCTTCAACTCTACTAGTGCCATGCAATATGGTGGAATAGAGATTGGATGCGTGCTCGACACCAAGTCAATACCAAAACCTATATCCCTATCAGGTGGCATGCTAGGTAGGTCTTCTGGAAACACATTTGGAAACTCCCTCACTACCGGAACTGACTCAACCGTAGGAGTATCAATGCGAACATCCCTCACAAAGGCCAAGTAGGCCAGAAAGCCCTTCTCAACCATCTGTTGTTCTTTCAAAAAGACACCACCTTACTAGGAACATGACCCAATGAATCTCTTCACTCTAACCTCGGCAACACCAGCATAGCCAACGTCACAGTCTTAGCGCGACAATACAGAATAGTGTGATATGGTGACAACAACTCCATGCCAAATATCACATCAAAATCTACCATAATGAGTAACAGAAGTTAAACCCTAGTTTTATAACCTCAAATAGTGACCAAACAAGAATGATAGACACAGTCTAACACAATAGTATCCCCAACAAGAATAGACACTAAACAAGGGTACTTAAAGAATCACGATACATATCAAAATATAAAGCAAAATAGGATGACACATATGAATAAGTGGAACCCGGATCAAATAAAACTAATGCATCCCTGTGACAGACCGGACGAATACTTGTGATGAAAACATATGATGTAACACCCTCAGTCTTACCAGGGAAAGCATAACAACATGCCTGGCCTCCCCCTCTAGGACGATCTCTACCTGCTTGTCCTCCACCTCTAGTTGGCTGTGCAGGCGGAGTAGCAACTAGAGCATCAACCATAGCCTGAGTACCCTGTGGAGGTCCATTTCTTCGAAGTCAGGGACAATCTATCACCATGTGCCTAGTATCACCACACTCAACACAAGCCCTATGCGGTAGAGGCTGCTGGTACTGATTCTGACCCAGAAAACTAGAATAATCATTGTAGGCACCCCGTGAAGGAGGTGCACTACAAGATGGCTATCCAAAAATGAGTGCTCCGAGGTCCCTAATAGATGGAACATGGCGAGTAACCTCAACTGTAGACTGAACTGGTCGATTAATATATAACCTCTGGTATGACAAGCTAAAACTGCAGAGCGAGGTCAACTAAACCCTCCAAAACATCGAGTTTTTTGGCATCCCTATCCACTCTCTCCTAGTCACGGATACGTTCCAACATCCTAGCGATCTCCTGTCACGCCCCAAAATTGGGGAGCATGACCGGCGCTCAACCGAGTGAACCCCGCCGAGCAAGCCTGTTTGATTCTTTCTACCCAAACTCACTCATGAAAAATAGGGGACATATATTCATTAATTAGTTCATTTTTAATATCTCAAAATATACACCTTTTTAGGCTAAAATGGAACAAGTGATTCATTCAAACATAAACATGAATTGTTTGACTTCCCCCAACACCGACATACAACCCACACAATGTCTACGGAGCCTCTAAAAGATACAAAGGAGTACAATGATAGTGCCGGAGCAAGGCTCTGGCTATATCTCAAAATATGATAACAAAATGTACAAGAGATACATGACCCTAGAATGAGGTAGGGATCACTAAGTCTGCTAGGAGGAAGGTGTACTGCTATCGCTGGTCAATGCTACCTGCTATGGAACCACCTGCATCCATTAAAGATGCAGTCGCCCCGACAAAAGGGACGTTAGTACTGTCGAATAGTACTAGTATGTATAACCAAACACCATTTTAATAGAGTGAACAATAATACACGGAAGAAAATCATGATATCAATAGAAGCCTCGAATAATACCAAAACTTCTTGTTAAGAACCACATAAGTTTTCAAGTCACTTTCCATGTATTTAGGTGGGGAGCTCTTTAATTCAGTTATACCATTATTCACAATACCGCCATACTTTTACACGGAGTCCGATCACTGCCCGATCGGCTAGGCAACCTCATTTGAGATATTAACCACAATCACAATTTCCAGTAAAATCACCACCATGTGTGCGGCTTGGCATCCGATCACCGCCCGATCGACTAGGCCAACTCAGTTGAGACATTAACCACAATCATAATTTCCAGCACAATCACCATCATGTGTGCGGGATGGCATTCGATCACGGCCCGATCGGCTAGATCGTCTCACCCGAGACATTACCTTTTCTCTCAATCATCTCATTCCATACTTTCTTCATATCTATTCAATTCATCGGCACTTATGGACACAATGATAATATTTTTCTTGGAACTTGGTAGAATTTCATATTTCATGCTCTATTTTTCATTTTAACACACCATTACCATTATCGACAACAATAATCTACAATTCAAGACTTTTAGGTACACATGAGAGCAATTAAGAGTCTTAGACATATAGAGATTTTGTTCACATAATTTGGCATGATAACCTTCACTCAAGCATAACTTGAAATCGTAACAATTATAACACACACAACCCACACTTTGAATATATACTCAAAAGATAACATAGCATGAATAAATTCATTTGGAAAACATATTGCGCATGTATCTCTCAACACAAGATTAATCGGGATAACCGATTTTATAATGATCAACTAGGGTCTTACATAACTTACATGAACACAGTGGAATTCGATTCTAAGAAATGGGTTTAGCCAACATACCTCAATTGATATTCCTTAAACTTTAAAACATTTCGTAATTATTAGAAACTTTAATCTATTTTAGAAATATAACAAGTTGAACCAAAATTAGGAAGATGATCATGATTCTAGCTCATTTGAGCATATTAACAAACACTAGGTGCGCATTAAGGTTTTAAGGCCCTTTTACAAAAGATTTCAGCATCCCTCAACCCATTCTCTACCATTTTCATCTCACAACCTTCATACATTATTTGATAACACATGCATGTAAGATAACAACTCTCACACCCAAAAATTGTCTTGCTAATTGCTCCCTTTTTAGTAGATTTTCGAAATTAAGAGCTAGGGCAGAGATTCTTACCTTTAGGATGAAGATTTTCCTTGTTAATCTTCAATGATTGGGAAAGAATTGATGGATAATAGGTTGAAGGTTAGTCCCCAACTCTAAGCACTCTTTCTAACTCTAAAAGTATCAGAAATATTTCTCAAAATGGTATGGCATATGTTTCAACGAAGTAGGGTCGGGTTATAAAAATCCAAAAATGAAGCCCCAGGACAGGATCTGCAGTCGCATATGCGACTACATAATGATTTTACAGTCCGCAAAATTGCCGCGGAAAATGGCCTCCAAAACTGGGCTAGCCTACTTCACTCTGCGGCCGTTATGCAGCCCGCAAACCTATTATGTGGTCGCATAATGCGCCGCAGAACCTCCCTCCGCAAAATTCCAAGGCTGATTATACGATCAAAGTGCCACCAGTGAAATGGTTATGCGGTCGCATAACTGGCCGCGAAATTGATATAAAAAATGGCCCAAATAGCTACTTCACTCTACGACCATTCTGCTACCAACGTAATGATTATGTGGCCGCATAACGGGCCACAAAAAAGCCCAACTCTGCAAAATATTTTCCTTCAACTCCCCAACGCACTGTTTAACCTCTACGCCTACTTCGGCATCATAGAACCTCGATTTTTAGGAAAAATTTCACGGGGCCTTACATCTCCACAATCTGCTGAAATGGCGTATCAGTCTCCAAGTCCCATGTCATCCCAAATCTGATGCCATAACCGAGCCCCTCAATAAATCTGTGGACTCGGTCTCTAACAGTGGAAACGAAAACAGGTGCATAATGAGATAACTCACTAAACCTCATAGCATACTCAGACACAGTCATAGTCCCCTGGCACAAATACCTGAACTAAGTGCGTAACGCATCCCTGAGAGTCTGTGGAACAAACTCCCTAAAAAAAGATCAGTGAATTGAGCCTAAGTAACTGGCGTTGCGACAGTTGGCCTAATCTCATCATAAGCCTACCACCATCTATATGTCATCCTTATCAGCTGGAAAGTAGTAAGGTCAAACCCCGCTCAACTCCACAATGCCCATAGTGCGCAGAATACGGTGACACTGGTCTAGAAAACCATGTGCATCCTCAACAGCTAGGCCACTTAAAAGAGGGGAAAAATACTTCTTGAACCTCTCTTACCTCTTCTTCTCCTCCTCAGACACTATTAGCCTGACCTCAGGCTGAACCGCTATCACAGGTTGTACTGGCATAACACCTGGTGCCTGATCAAAATGAGCCTGCTGCTCTAAAGTACGGGTCGGGAGTCTTAGCTCCTACCCCAACCTGAGAAGTAGCTGGTGCAAGTGGGACCAGTCCTGCCTAAGCCAAGGTATCGAACATGCTCAGGAAGTGCGCTAGTGTCTCCAAGAGTCTAGGGGTAGTAACAGGCACCTCAGGTACCTGCTCCTTAATCGGAGCTGTTGGTGGATCGTCAGTCGCGGTCCTAGCACAACCCCTCACTACAGCATGTGCCCCGCCTCTGCCTCGACCTTTTCCGCGGCCTCTAGAAACACCGGCACTGAGGATAGCATCATCAGTAACTGAAGCTCGTGTCCTCACCATCTGTGAGAGAATAGAAGACAAAGGCTCAAATTCCAAAATCAATAAATCCACACAATAAGGAATGGAAGAAGTCAAATTTCCTAATATTTTCGTAGTCTCTCGAAGATAAGCACAAACGTCTCTGTACCGATTTGCAAGACTCTACTAAACTTGCTTATGACTCGTAGAACCTATGAACCTAGAGCTTTGATACCAACTTATCACGATCCAAAATCCCACCTTAAGGATCGTGATGGTACCTAATCTCTAAGACTTGCTAAGCCTAACACATGATGGGATCAACAAAATTAAACAAATTAACTATTAAATTAAAGTTGAAAATACTATAACATAACCAAAAGCGGAATACAATAGTCATACATCCCAAAACCCGGTACTACAGAGTCATAAGCTCTAGAAGAAGTACATGATATGTCTCAAAGTGTACATCATTGTTTGAAATGCATAAAGAGTAATGAAGGAACAATAAAAGGTGATTTCGAGGCTAGCAAGCGGAACAACAGTTATACCTTGAAGTCTCCATAGTAACTCGAAATCCGCTCCTCAACTACCTATGTGCTCTAAGGTACATGGATTTTCACAACAATGTGCATAAGCGTAGTATGAGTACACCACAATCGATAATCAATAAGTAGACAGACTAACCTCGGTGGAGTAGTGATGAGGTTCAAGTCAAGACACTCACTAGAGAATAACCTGTGCAGAATATCAATATAAAACTAACAATGGAAAGCATAACCAATTAAATAGTAACAAAGAATAGGCATGTGATAACACGCCAAATTAACCAAAATACATAAAACACAAAGTGAAACTATTTAAGGAAAACAATGACATGTTCAAATTAGCAAGTCATTCCAATACAAGACTAACAACAAGAATCTCTCTGAAGTACCACGTAACATAATCACAAATCACCCATATGACACCGCATGAGCTTCACATTTACAATATTTTTTTCCTATATAGCTTCATGCGCATAAGCCCCCTTATCTCGCCGCATGTGCATCACAATAAAGTATTTACCCTTACTCGCAACACGCACATAAACTTCCTTATCTCGCCGTATGTGCATCAATATACACACCACCCTTATGTCTTCGCATGCACATCTCATTCACAATACAACAATCAACCGCACCACCCATGCACATATTCCACATCTCCCAAACAGCAATACCAAATCCACACCAATATATAGCCCACGGCTCAACAATAATATGTACATGAATCACAACAATAACACAAAGATATGGGGAGTGAACAACAATGAAAGTGCTTCATATAACAAACAACTCCAACTCAAGGCATATTAATAGCCTAAGACCTAATCTTGTCAATTACCACACTAACGCCCGTATACACACTCGTCACCTTATGTACACATTGTTTCATATAGGAAAAATATGCAAATAGACCAAATCTAAAGGGGTGATTTTTCTCACACAAATTTAGGCAAGATACCTACCTCAATTAGGCAAATCTCAAATTTTTATTTTTAAAAACATAATCAAAATTCCTCATAATTTCTCTTTATTCTCATGATGTTGATGTTAAAATTCATAAACATTTATGTTATATAATCAAGATTGAGTCAAAATCACTTAGCCAATAGCTTTGTATGAAAATTTCCTCATAAAATCTCCTCCAACCGAGTCTAGGGATCCAAAATATGATAAAATAAAACTAAATCCCGAAATCCTAACCTTTTGTTCAACTGCGGATGTCGCAAATGCGACGAAGGATTCACAAATGCGAACCCTTGCCTATGCGAAAAATGGATCGCAAACTGCAATCCATATTACACCCAGAAAATGTTACAAAAGCGAATCCGACTTTGCAAAAGCGAAGTCTCAGTTACCAGCCCCACTTTGCAAAACAAGCACAAGTCCGCAAATGCGACCTGCCCCGCCTCAGACCCCTTTCACATTTGCAATGTTGGATTTGCATATGCAAAGCCTGTCTTTCCCAATCCCCTTTGCAAATGCAGTATTCAATTCGTAAATGCAATACTCGAAAATGCGAATTGGTGCTAGCATTTGTAATAAATTCATCACCAACACAAAAACCAGCAAACCTGTAGCTCACTTAAATCACTTTGAAACGTGTCCGAAACTCACCCGAGTCCTCAGGGATCTGCACCGAACAACCGCACAAGTCTAAAAATATCATAGGAACTCACTCATGAATTCAAAATACCAAAATAAAATACGGAACCATGAATCGAGCACCAAAATGTGTGAAAATTACAATGAAACTTAGGAATCACTAAATTCACGACCAAGTGTCCGAGTCCTACCCAACCAACTTGGACCGAAGCCAAGCTTTGCACACAAGTTCCAAATGACAAAACAGACCTATTCCTAGTCCCGAAATCAAAATCCAAACCCGATGGTCATAAAGTCAAACCATGGTTAAGCTTAGAAAATTTCTAAACCTTTAAATTTCCAACTTTCGGCAAAAAGAGATAATTCAACCGAGGAACATTTGAATCCAACTCTGAGCATACATCGAAGTTCAAAATCACCGAACGAACCTATTGGAACCATCAAAACACCGTTCTAGGTTCGTTTTCACAAAAGTCAAAACTCGGTCAATATTTTCAACTTAAGATTCCAATCTAAGAACCAATTGTTCCAAATCAATCCAAAACCTCCCCGAAATGAAACCAAACATTCCCTCAAGTCATAAAATCATAAATCCACATACGAGGAGCTTCAAAAGGGGAAACGTGGCTCAAATACACAAAATGACCGGTCAGATCATTACAATTCTATTTATGTATATTCCAAATATATGTTGTATTTATTATCATGCCAGCTTTTTAAATCTAAGTCTTAGTGGCTCATGACTTGTACTACCAATACTTATGTTATTGTATAAAAATTCAGTTATTTCACTTATTGAATTCATATTATTTTTATTGAGTTAGGGTTAACTATTACTGGCTTACCTAGTCGGTTGGGTTAGGTGCCATCACGACTAGGTTAATTTTGGGTCGTGACACATATGTTGAATAAGAGGTCCGCATCCTGGCCGCATCTCGACCCAGATTTTTGACTTCCTACTTTTCGATCTTTTCAACTCCAATATTTTTGTATACTCGGCACATTCTTAGATATCAATTTTTTTATGTGCATACTCCCAATTTCTAAGGTTCTTGTCTAACAAAAATCTTGAGCCCAAACCTAAGCTGAATCTATGAAGTGTTGCATTATCTCCCCCTTTGGAATATTCGTCCTTATATGTGGATCATTGCCTAAAATTTGGCTAGCTCGCATGAATTTTAGAAATTTCACCAGAGTTTCCTTTGTAACTAGAGCTATCTTAAAAATAAAAACCCAGAGAACAACCAAACACTCTATAGCATAGTCCTCACACGGACTTCCACAACCAAAATAACTATCCTTGAACACATTCTATGGGATTCATACCATTAGCCAATATTTGTAGAATTTCAATAGATGAAAGGTCAAAACCTGAAAGGTCACTGATTTTTTCTTCTTCACGAGATATGATATGGGAAGAATCAGGTCTATGCAACCTCTAACACATGAAGGACTAAGGTACCATGGACACCCCAGGTGGCAATTCTAGCTCATAAGCCACCTTCCTAATCTTTATAATAAATTCATAAGGAACAATGTAATTAGGACTACACTTTTCCTTTCTACAAAAACGCATTACGCCTTCATTCTCAACACTTTCAAGAACACTTTGTCACCCACCACAAATTTCAACTTGTGACACCTCATGTATGTATAACACTTTTGTCACCTTCGATCTGTTTTGAGTCGTTGCATGATAAGATTTACTTTTTCAATAGCTTGATGAACCGAGTCAGTTCATAATAATTTTACTTCTATTGGTTTGAACAACCAATCAGAGATTTGCAATGGGGCACATATAATGCTTCTTACGGAGCCATCTGAATACTCTCCTGATAGTTGTTATTGTAAGCAAACTTGACGAGAGCAAAATGCTCATCCTAATTTCCTCCAAAATCAATCATACACTCTCGTATCATATCTTCAAGAGTTCGAATAGTTATTGTTGCATGTCTATCTATTTGAGGATGGAAGACCGTGCTTAAGTTGACACGAGTTCCCAGACCTTCTTGAAAGGATTTTCATAAAGTGAGGGATAAATTGCATACCTCGATCAAATATAATGGATGTTAGAATCCCATATAACATGAATGTCTCCTTCGATAAAACCTAGCGTAGTGATTTGCAATATCCATCGTCTTCATATAAAGGAAGTGTGCGGATTTTATGAGTCAATTCACAATCACCCAATGCAGTCATATTTGTCCTTCGTGCAAGGTAAACCCACAAAGTACATATTTATCATCTCCCACTTTCATTGGGGAATTTCAATATTTTGAGCTAGTCCACTAGGGAATGGTGTTCAGCTTTCACTTGCTGACTATTTTAGCACTTAGCCACAAAGCTAGATATATCTATCTTCACACTCCTCCACCAACAGTGTTGTTTCAAATTCTAATATCTTGATGGATCCTGGATGCACAGAATATTTAGAACTTTTCGCCTCCACATTAACCCTTTTCGAAGACCATCGACATCAGGGACACATATCTTCCTTACATCCTCAAGACGTTATCATTTTCATCAACTGTGAATGAAGTGTATTCACCATTTTGAACTTCATCCCTTGGCTTATCTAGAAGTTCATCTTCATACTATATGGATTTAATTCTCTCCACGATATTTGAATGTGCTTGAGTAATTCCAACTAATTCTCCATTTTCTACTTCATCTAAGCAAACTCCAAGACTAGAAAGTCTTCGAATTTCATTGTCTGTTGGCATTTCATGAGACCTAAGAAGCCAAAGTTTCCATAGACTTATGACTGAGAGAATCAATAATAACATTCACCTTGCTAGGATAATACAGAATATTCATGTTATAATCATTTAATAGTTCCATCCATCTTTTCTATATGATATTCAACTCCCACTGCTTGAAATATATTGCAATCTCTTGTGATCGGTGTAGATCATAGTGATTTCCATAAATATAGTGGCGCAATATCTTCTAAGGCTAAGCTAATGGCAGCTAATTCCAATTTGTTAGTTGGATATTTCTTGTTGTTCTTCTTCTATTAAGGGGAAGCATAAGCATTAACTTTACCATTATACATTAGCAACATCCTAGTTCCACTCTAGAAGCATCAAAATAGATCACGTATCCACCAAAATCTGAAGGCAGAGTCAAAATAGGAGCGTAAGGCAACATCGCCTTTAGATATTGAAAGATCTTTTCACATGCCTCAGACCATCGAAATTCAGTAGTTTGTTAGTCAATTTTGTGAGCTATCCTGCTATAGTGGAGAACCCTTCAATAGATTTCTGATGATAACCCGCCAATACTAAGAAGCTGCATATCTCCATCACACTTGTGGGCTTTGGCCAACCCTTGACCGCTTCAATATTTTGAGGATAAACCTTGATACTATCACTAGAAACCATGTGAACCAAGAATATCATAGAGTTAAGTCAGGACTCACACTTGGAGAATTTCTTACAGAGCTTATTCTCCCTCAGTGGCTGTAAGGCGATTCTCAAGTGATTTGCGTGATCTTCTTGACTATTCGAGTATACTAAAATATCATCCGTAAAGACGATAATGAAATGATCGAGGAAAGTCTTGAAAGAATGATTCATCAAGTCCATAAATGCAGCGTACATCAGTCATACAAAAAGATATCACCAAAAGTTTAAAATGACCATAACATGTACGAAAAGATGTCTTCGGTACAGTTTGTCTTGCTACTTTTTTTTTCAACTAATGATAAGTGGACCTCAAGTTAATTTTGGAAAAGTATTTAGCTCCTTAATTTGGTCAAACAAATCATCAATCCTAGGAAAGGGATATTGTTCTTGATAACTAATACATATTATAAGGGACCCATCCTTCTTCCTGACAGATAGGACTGGAGCATCCCAAGGTGAATTACTTGGTCGAGTAAACCCTTTATTAGAAAATATTTTACCTTCAATTCTCACAATTCAAATGGATCCATACGATAACGTGGAATGAAAATCGGTCGAGTTTCGGGAAGGACATCAATCCCGGATTCGATGACCCTGTCAGGCGGAATGCCTAGAAGCTTTTCAGGAAATACATCTGGAAATTCATTAACTGTAGGCGCTGACTCAGATTTTTTCACTTCAGCCTGATTGTCATTAACGACAACAAAGTGGTATATACACCCGTTCAATATCATCTTGTGATCGTTACGTTATGATATAAATCTGCCTCTAGGCTTAGCAATATATATTTTTCCACTCTATCATAGGTTCACTAGAAAATTCAAAACTGGCTATTTTGGATCAGCAATTCACAGCCGCATAATGCGCAGATAGCTAGTCCATTCCCATAATCACATTGAAGACCGTCATTTGTAGTTCGATTAAATCTGTAGTCACAATTATTATAGATTCTAGAAGCAATAACTGGGAAACAAACATGGGCAACCACAAATAAAGTTCTAATAATTTTCGGACTCCACCTCGAAATCCAAAGTGAAGTATGGCGTCATATATAAAAAGTTAAATCCAGGATCAATCAACGAATATATAGCGATAAAAATTAAGAATATTTATGACCACTTCCTCAGAGGCTTCACCTACCTCCTAACGAGCCAAACCACAAGTCGAGTATGAACCTTAGTACTGGCATTAGCAGTCGAATTATCCCCTTCAGTTCCATATGCAATTTGAGTGTTGTTAGTGTTACTAGTAGGTGATTCTTTGTAACAATAGGAGCTGAATAATTATTTCCCTGGCTGAAAGAATTAGTCGTGTCCTTCAATATCTTTCTACAACCCTTCTTTATATGACCGTTGATACAAAAATAATGATAGATACAATCCTCACGACATATTGTGTAGGTGTATAAAATCCTTTTCGATTTCCCACCATCAAAAGTACCACCGAAATTACTCATGAATCACGCCTTCTTACTCAGCTCCCTTGCTACACTTTCTTGATTTCTCTAATTCACTTATTGTTAAGCAAAACTGACCAATGAAGCAAATATGCAAGTAGGGGACATGACACCAGTAGTTGTTGCAGACTTCACATGAGAACCTAAGTCATACATGAACCTCATCAACTTTTGTATACCTTACCAATGGGGTGACCTATAGGCTATACTCATGAATGGACATTGAGCCTTTTCTAAGTTTCTCAAATTAGGTAGACAAAGAAAACCTTTCCCCTTATGAAAGAAACCTCTCGATGAATGCCTCTTCAAACTCATCCCAAGTAGGAGCGAGAGCATTATTACTTCATTCACTCTTCCACACTTCAAATCATGCCCGAGCTATATCATTTAGCTGATACGAAGCAAGATCCACAGCTTCAGCACCATGGACGTCCATAGCCTTGAGGGACTTAGATGTCTCATCCATAAAGTATTGTGGATTGTCTTCCCTACGCGAACGATATAGCTTTGGTGGACTCAATCCCAAGAGTATTTAAGTCTTCCTCATCCTCCTGTTGGCATGGCTAGAAGGACTACATGCTACTGTTGGTCAACCACTAGAGTGGTGAGAATTAAATCTTACACTGTTCCAATCTCTGTAACACCCGGGAAAATCGGAGACTGAGGAGCAACTTGAACTTGGGGAGATGGTGGAGGAAATTGATTCCCATTTTCTTTCTCCGCCTCAATATTAGCCTATCGTTGAAGCATTATTCACTTGGTTATCAGTGCCAGCACGAGTTCTAGCCATCACTATAAGGAACAAAGAACAAATATATTAGAATGATCCTAAGGAGATTTCAAGCTCTACAACACAATCTAGAATTAATATAGGAAACAAATAACTATAATGTCCAGGTGGTGACTAGTCATACAAGTGATTAGGCTCTATGAAGAAGACCCCACTAGATACAGCTCCACAATCATAGACGAATATTAGGATACTTGTAAACGTAGAGCTTTGAGTTTGTCATGCCCCAAAATTGACCCTGGAGCGACAAACATCCGATGCTAAGGAAACACATTGGAAGAACCTTATAAGGTAGAAACAAAAATAAATTCCCAAGTTCATTCAATAGATAATTAAGCCTTATTAAAGTCAATACACAACTTAAACATTCTAACTCAGATTAAAAATCTGTACTCCTGAGTCAATAATCAATATCTAAAAATTAATATGTGTCTTAGTAGCTCGACAATTTCACCAATGACTCTGACAAATACTACCTACAATACTAACATATGCCTATAGAGTTTCTACGAAGAAGGAAGGAATAAAATAATCTCAGCACACATCCTGGAACTACTATAAATAAAAGAATAAATAATTGGATTCCCACAAATAAGTATGTGGGCTCACCAAATATCTGAAAGCAGCAAGTACTCTTAGTTTGTGTGATCTCATATACGTGCCCTTCTCAGTTACCTAACATACCATCAAAAAACAACAATGATATTCCTGAGTACTGGATACTCAGTGAGTGTCTTGACTCAAGAATTCATAAAATAAAATAAGAATAAAAATACATAAATTGAAACCATATCGAAGGAACAAATCAAATCAAATATGCGGAATGAATCATGTGCTTAGAAGAAATCAAGAGTAAAAGTGTTATGCAATTCACACTCATTATGCCTAAAAGTTCCACCATGCCAATACATTCCAAGTCGTTCAAATACATGCTCGAGTCAAGTGAATAGAGACGCAAGTTGAGTTTAGTGTTTATTAGTTAAATCGATTCCATAAGTCATAGTGTTTTAGCCAAAACGTTCTTAGTCAGTTCAACATCACACACATGGAGTAAATTATATGTAAATGTTCGAACACACATGCGAGCTTATCCTGCATGCGCATAGAGTCTCATTCAAACACTTTTGTTGTTAAAACAAGATTTTCACAAGAAACATAGCTGGAATCCCGTTAAACTAGCTCAAGTGTATCCCCCAATGCTCGAACAGTTACGCTACATGTAATTGGAGAGATAAATCTAATGTTTTATTGAATTTTAGGTCCCTACCCTTTTCTTATGAAATTAGGGTTTATGACCATACTGGTGTTCTTTATTATTTAAGTCAATACAAAGGAATTTATGGTTTTGATCACCTATTGCCCTTCCTAGTCAATTAGGACCACTAAGGATGGATAAATTTCTTGCCTTTGAAGAAACTTTTAGACTTCTACTTCAATTGCTTTTTATTTAATTTTCAAGAATCTAGAGATTTAAAGGATTAATTGGTGTTAATCCTTGTTAGTTTGATGTAACAACCAATAGAGTTGAGTAGGAACTCACATTGTAGGATTTGAGAAATCCCTAGGGTTTTTTTCTCCTAAAAAATTGGCCAAAACAAAATAGGATTTAAAATCCCAAAAGTTCCCATATTTATAGTCTTTCAATCAGTTTTGGCATGCGGCCACCACGTACGTCCACATGTAGGACATATGGTATGCTGGTCATATGTCATCTCTGTATTGGTAAAATAGAGTCTCACACGTTAGCTGATTCTAGACAACTCAGCCGGATATGTGGACCAAGGGAAACGCGACAGCTGGACGTGGCTCAATAAAGAGATACGGAACAAAGAGGCACGAATCAATAAACCACCGAGTCCATCAGCCACGGAAAACTCAACCTGATCAAGACAGGGAAGAGACACGGTCAGAAAATCTGGACAAAGCTACGAGTATATTCAAGGACCCACAATTGATTACTTGTACGTTATGTAACCGTACCCCAATTACCGTTATCCTTTGTAACGCCCCATTAATGTCATAATTAGTCATTAATGGGCAATCATAGCAAGAGTTGTACGTTATATCAAGAAATCTCCTATATAAGGGACGGGAATACAACTTGTAAAGGGACATCTGATTTTCGAATACAATCTACTTTGCTTTTCTATATTTTTGCAATATTGTCTATTACTCGTTTCTCTTTATTTCCTTGATTATCAGTAACCCGTGTTTATCCTAGAAATAGCTTTGGTCAAAGGATCTAATTCTTTGGTTAAACAAATTGGTTCCGTTACCGGGAATTTGATAATATTTGTTTGCTTTTTAAGCGATATCCTCTGAACTATGTCGAACTCCAACGACTACAACCAGCAAAGGAATGGAACCCCAGTACCATCACCTTCAAGAACCCAATGTGGTTCAAGGGAACAATCCCCAGAAAGATACAATAACAACAATTATAATAATGATCAAACAGTGGAACATGACCGTGTAAAGCAAATGATTGTAGAGTATGTGAGCCAAGCTTTGCAAGAATTCGCGAGGGGATTACCTGCACCACTGACACCACTCCTTAATAATATCATCACCATGGAAAATCCTCAATCAGGGTGGTGAACTCAGGAAGGGGAGATACTCCTAATGAATCTCTCGAAGCAAGACCAGGTATGACTAATAACTCTGAATTAAAAAATTTACTGCTAACTGATGTGTGGCTAGAATTCGTGATTTTAAGCATTATATACCTCGCATTTTATGTGCTTT
>ML337021.1:0-42822 GCA_005239505.1 Nicotiana paniculata | reverse complement strand
TATATATATATATATATATATATATATATATATAATGTCGTGGAATAGCCTTTTCAATATCTCTATAGAGGAAAAAATTCTCGCTATCACATTATCATGCTTATAGTTATAGCAAGATATATATGTGCACAAATTGCATATAGGATGTGGTACTTCATGACCAAGAATTATATATGCTTTAAGCAATTTAAATTCTTCAACGATTGTCATAAAATTTAAGTCAAATAAGTCATATAAATAGGCTTTAGATTTATATCAAGTTTTATGTTATGCTAGACATATAAGATAGATAAAAGTGATTGCACTCGTCATTGACTTTATACTTTCAAGTGTTTGAACTACATGTCTTTATGAAACCAATTCTATTTGAATTGTGTCTTGTATTTGGCCAATATTCTTGTGTCTTTATTCGACAGACTTGAGGTCCTTATCTATACTTAGCGCTAAGATAGATGTGGTCGACGAAAAATTTTATCGGTTCCAATTTTTTTTTTTCATAAAGACATAACATAGAGATCTCTTCATTCATACTTTCAGGTAACTGAACCTCTCTTGATATTTTATGAAGTGTTATGTCATGTGATCTTCTAGATCACTTGCATCCTTATTGTGATCTATTGATCATTTGCTCATCTTCTTTATCAAGAATTTTATTTGAAATCGATTGGTCTATCCGCTTTAAGCGTACCATAGAATTTTCCATTCTAGGACTTATTCTAATAGGAGCATTTGCAGTGAGAATATAGTTACTTTCTTTAGGTCAGCAAATGTGTCTGGCATGCTTTGCAATAGATTGCAGATGGATTATCTTTTTATGAACTTCAAGTTCATATTATCTTATTCGAGGATCTAGATGTAGAAATGATAATTCTTTCCACGTAAATTTTTCTCAATTATTTATCTTGTCTTCCCCTCATATTCGAAAAACTAACTTGCGTCATCAACTTTGGAAGTCCATCTTTGTGCGTTATGGTGTTAATCAAAATATACACTGTACTTTAATAATAATAAGATGAAATTATTTGGTTCCTGACTCTGAACTACTTGTGAGGGAAGAATGTAATATACTTTCGTATATAATGTATATCAAACTGATATAGATAATGGTGTTCTCATAAGCAATAGTTTAGCTATTAAGTGAAAGCACTCAATAAATTATTTTGCTAACCCAAACCAACTTATCAAGATGAACTATCTTGAATAAAAAATCTGGATTTATGCTCTAAATTAAATTATTGAGCAAGTTATCTGGCAAACACCATGTTACAGGTTAAATAATCGCACATGTAACCATCTCATAGATGCATCTTATGTGGTATACATGGAAAGTGAATATGCTCATATTCACCTTTGATATTTCCAGCATTCATGGGATTCAATCCCAGTTTTAGTTGGTATATTAATTAATGAGAACAAACAACATAAGAGAATTCATACAGAATTTTCTAGTTCTTTAATATTTATCCATGTGAATTCTCTTTTATGTTTGCACATCATACTTTAACGTGACTAAACCAATTATGCCAACTGGATAAATTATCAATATTGATAAACCTTAGAATTACACCATGACGTGTGCAATTATGAATAAACTCCAAATTTATTATGATATAGATTTTTATATCAATAAACTTCTACTTTATTGTGGCTTTCTTTTATTTGTGTAGTACAAACTGAAGAATAAAGCGGGTGGCTTTCCACATACATATACCCCGCTACAAGTTGTAGTATAGAAGATATTAAATCTTTCCTTTATTTATAGTCTCAGTATAACCAATCCCTTTCCCGAATACTTTAGAAACTCAATAAGTTTCTTTGAGACTTACTACGACACTATACCTTATTGATAATCAATTTTATTTCTCCAAAGTAGTAATTTTGTACTACCACATATTCATCAATATCCATATGATGAATATCTCTTTCAAGAAGAAAATTATACCATTATGGTCATGGTCAAAATCATTATAGGCAAGATATATTTTTTTATTATTTTTGCCCTGTAATAATCACATTGCCATAATATTTTGACATAATCATAATAGGTACGTGATCAATACCATTCATGCCATAATAATGAAATTATTTTCTTATTTCATCTCAAATCTTTTTCAAGATATTAGTGTGATATATCCACTACCACTAGTATATTCATATTCTTCCAAGAATGAATATGTATTTATAAATCAAATATTGTCATATTCATATAAATGGATCATAAACATCTATATGTGCTTTACAAAATCTCATGTCAAATCGATGACAAATATTACTTTCACAGAATGAAGGATTATTTTGAGAATCCTTATTATTCTCATTATCACAATGATGACAATTATAATTTCGTCTATTGCCACGTCCACATCTATTGATACCTTCACCGTAATAATTTTATCTTCTTTCAGATTTATCACATATTGCTATCACATTCTCTTAAGGGGAATGAGAATGAAGAAAATTCAATGGGAAATGTTTCCACTTCTTTGCCCATAATCATACATGGATTTGATCATGGCAAGGCATAGAAATTTTACCACTTCGGGTGGTTATAATTTCTTGCAAACTCTATTAGAGTTATAATCAAAGTTTATTATCCTTGTATTTAAAATCAAATTATAGAATTTCAAGAATTTAAAAGAGGAAAATAAAGTACCTTAAATCCAGAATTTAATCATGAAGGAAGTTCATGGAACAATTGACAATCATTATGCTCAATCCCAAAGCTTCTATTCAATTGGTTAGAGTCTCGTGCTGATAACGTGTTATAAAACAATAAAAGAAAAAGAAGAGTATTATAGAGAAAAGTAGAGAGGGAGAATTCTTATTGATCTGGGATCAATTACATGGAATAGAACCTCTCTATTTATAGAGAAAAAGTGACTTAGACACCAAGTAATAAACCCTAAAATTTCTCTAAAATATAGACATTTACCATAGATAAAATACTATTTATAACACAAATACTGTTAAAATAAAAGTTCAATTAGCCAACCCAACTGCACTACTAAATCAAGGACCCGTTTAGCCATAGATTTTGTCAAAATAAACTTGGGTTTATTTGGCAAAAATATTTTTTCCCATAAATTTTGCCTATATTTTGGCAAAATCTCAAATCCCAAAACCAGCTCAATAACTGGTTTTGGGCCAAATTCCTCATAATACACATGTTTTTCCAAAATAAATTTGGGAAATATATTTTGAAAACGTATTTCCAAACACATTTTTATTTTCAAGCCAAACTTCACCCAAAATAAATTTTTCAAAATAAATTTGAGAATTTATGACCAAATGCGAACCAAATATTCTTCATTTTCTCCAAATAATTGTCGAGGAAAAACGAGACACAATTAAACCTAAAAAAAACCTAGCACCATAGCAGTAGCAGCTAAGCTCAGCTTCACCCTTGTCGTGCTGCCACTGTTCCACCATTGGAAAGAACTCATAAAACACCCACCTTCTCACCTCTATCGGATCTCCTCAACATCCACAGTCCAATTCCAAATCCCCAAGACCTATGTTGAGGATTGAGGGGTCACAAGACCTGTTAGCATTGACAAAAATCCTCTATATAGTACCTTTTATATATTTTTACATACAGCCGGGAGCCATTAAATATTTTACTTGTGCCCCTGTCACAATAAAAATGATGGATGAAATTGTTATGTGGGGCGCGTTAGGTTCCTTCTTTGCTAGATGATGAGGGTTCGAAACCATATACAACTTTTTCTCCCCTTTCTATTTTATAATTCTTTGAATGAAATTTACTAAACTTTAGTTATTACTTTTATATTTTGTTGAATTCAATTATAGTTTAGTATTCATATATAATAGTCAACTTAATTAATTTTATTCTTTTTTAAATTTCTTCCTTAAAATTAAAAGTCTCAAATTGTAACTTATCACTCCACAAATAGAAAAATACAAATCCTTTTTCCACAACCGTCTTCAACAATCACTTGTACAAAGTAGTGGATATACGTCAACTCCGACTCGGCAATGGTAACTAAGAGTTTGAGACTCTTCTTTAGTTCTTTGAATATTTATACGCCCTTAATTTTGATTTCTTTAGTAAGTTTTTGATAATTTTTAAACACCTTTTGATCACCGATCCCTTTTTTATTTGAAAAAAATTTATAAATTTTAAAGTTTGAAACGTTTAAATCAAATACCTTTCCTTTCCGTAGCACCTATTTTTTGAAAAATCTCTCTCTGTTCGGCGCTTTCTCTTTCTTTAGAACTTCTTTTTATTCATACTTGGATGATAAGTTACTATAATCATTAAGATTTCAAAGAGTTGCACGCTAAATTTTATCGCTAGCAGTTAACATACAATGGTAATTTCATGTGCTCAAATCCTGGTTCCGCCTCTGCCAATCATGGCAATGAGCAATGCTGAAAAACTACCCCAAGAAATCATATTTGACATACTTACCCAGCTATCAGCTAAGTGTATCGGCCAATTCAAGTGCGTATCAAAGCAGATGTGCTCTCTTCTCTCAGACCCACATTTCGTCAAAGCACACCTCAATTTTCATTCCCACAAACATGATGAAGAAGAAAAACTCATTTGTATCCTTACTTCTCTGGCTCTTCAAGTTATCACTTTTAACCACGACCCTCAAAATGGAATCGATGTCATTTCAAGAAAACTTAATTTTCAGGGGCTCTCAGACAACTGGGAAAGAGTTGCTGGCTCACGTAATGGCCTGGTCTTGGTGCTGAATGAGGAATATATTTTATTTTTAATCAATCCCGCAGTACCGTAGAATTCCAAACTCTCCTCTGGCTCTTCCTAAGTCTGATACCTCTAGTACGTATGGTCTAGGCTATGATTCTGCTAGTGATGATTATAAGGTGGTTACTCTTTCTTATTATGAGGATGATATTTCCTGTACTTTTGTGGATGTTTACTCTGTGAGAATGGGTTTATGGAGGTGACTTGAGAGCTTATGTAATGGTGGTGCAATTCCTATTCATGGTTTTCCGGTTTTGGTAAATGGGGCTTTCCATTGGTTGGCTGGCAAGTCTTTTGCATCTGCAATTGTTGCTTTTGATTTAAGTGATGAGAAATTCTTCGAGGTGCCAGTACCTACTACTACTGATGGCAAATGTCCTTGGTTTTACGATTTGGTGGGTCTTGGAGGGTGTCTTTGTATCTTGGCTAAAAAAAATATGAAATTGATGCTTGGATTATGAAAGAATATGGGGTTGCGGAGTCTTGGACCAAATTCAGTGTTACAAGCGAAGGTTCAGGTTTCACCCCTTTGTGTTTGATGAATGATGATGATATTGTATTGGTGGATGTGGCTGAAGAAGTGAAGTTGATTGTCTACAATAAGAAAGAGGAACAGTTGAGAGATTTGAATGTTGATGGAAGAATTGCTGAGTTTGCAAGGACTAGAACTTTCATGGAGAGTCTTGTCTCTCCTATGTTTGGCGTTGATGCAATATTTTGAGATGATGTTTGTACTCAGGTATTACATCCGATTTTCATGATTTCTTATTCATTTTTTTTTAATTAGGCCCTCATATTTGGTTCAATAATCCTAGAATTGTATGGCTGGTAATTTAATCGTACTTGGAGTTTTGTGATGGTAATTCTTCAATCCTAAAGAAGATATACTGTATTACTTGAAAAGAAAAAAACTTGGATTTGTCGCTTGCATTAGTTCAGCATCATATAATGCTGGTGCTTTAAGAGAAAAATAGTTACATTTTGGGCATAAATTGTCTTGAAAAGAATAGTTTCCAGGCCTTTTGTAAACCTCCCAATGAACTAATGTAGTATTGTGGCCACTTTTGTGCATACTGTTTTTAAGCAATCTGATGGTAGAAGTCTTATCTAGCTGCTCTATATACAGAAATAACATTTACGTTACTCCCTGCTTGATTGTGTAATTGTCAGAATCTATGATTACAAAGACTAAAGGTCAATATTGGCTAGAACTATATCTTAAGAAGCAGATATCTCCTAGTTAATAGTTCAACATATTCTCTATCTTATACTATAAGATAACTAAATCTCGAAGAAGCTCTTTTGAAAGATGCTTGATGCATAAAGTAAATTGTTCATAAGCCACTCTATTATATTTGCATAGCAAAACTGTGGTTGCAACTCTGATAAATAACAGTTTCAGCAGTATTATAAAGGCTACACCTTTCGCCAAATCTGTTGCTTTTATTGTTGCTGGTTTTCATATTTGTTCTTCTGAAGTTGCAACATGTAGTCTAGTAGTGTACAGGCGTTCAGGGTACAGGTTAGCATATGCATTTATCTGTTAAGCGTAATGCCACATAATACCATTTGACACTTGTTATATACCGTGCATAGGGATATCTCTGCTTCTATGGAATTGATTGTTAGAGACTGTGGACATGTAGTCACTGCGGCCTGGATCTCAACAATATATTTTATTTCTAAGGGTATTACTCTTTAATTATGATGTTATAAAATGGATACTCTTTCAAGAAAGATCACTGTCATAAAAGGAGAGTTTTTGAAGTAGATTTGCATTTGTGGTTTGTATACTATGACAGCACTATATAGCGCCGTTAGGAGAAACTGGTTCCGATAGTTGATTGTTCGCATCTCAATTGAGTTTCTTAACATCAGATGAATAGATGATCTTAGTAACTATGTATGCACATTTAGTAGGATATTTTACATCAAGTCTTCCCATCTTGTGAAACCAAGAGTATTATCCTTTGAATTGTTGTAAACAAATTTTTAGCTTTTCAATGTTTTAGTGTGATGACCCAAAAGGTCATCTTGTGTAATTTAGCAAAAGCTGTGTTCCGAGGGCCCGAAAGCCTCCGTTAATATCACCTCGATGTGCGTGCACAACCCGAGCACGTAGCCGGGAAGTCTTTATGTGGAAATGTGTTGAACAGTTGAATTTATGATAATTAATGGAATAAAGTTGACTTTGGTCAACATTTTTGGTAAACAGACCAGGACCCGTGATTTGACGGTCCCGGAGGGTCCGTAGGAAAATATGGGATCTGGGCATATGCCCGGAATCGAATTCCGAGGTACCAAGTCCGAGAAATGAATTTTTTAAAGAAAATTATTTTCTGAAAATAAGAAAGACTTTTGAAAATGAACTTTGATGTGAAATCTGTGTTACCGAGCCTGTATTATGGTTTCGGAGTCCGGAACAGGTTCAATATGTGTTATCTGAGTTATCTGTAAAATTTGGAAAGAAACAAACTTGGTTTGACGTGTTTCGGATCAAAATTGGAGAATTTAGAAGTTTATGAAGTTTGAGGAAATTCTATGTATTTTTGAGTTTAATTCATTGTTTTTTATATTATTTTAGCAGTTTAGTTACTCGAATAAGTTCGTAGGATGATTTTGAAGTCGTGTGTATATTTGGTTTTGAGCCCCGAGGGCTGGGTGAGTTCCGGGGAGGTGTCGGGGTACAAAAGAGTTGGAAAATCTGGTGTTTTAGGCTGTATCTGGTGTCCAGTTATTCCTTCTCTGCGATCGCGGTGTGTTGCACGCGATCGCGATGTGAATTTTGTGAAGGGGGTCAATTTGCTCTGCGCGATTGCAAAGAGCTGAGTGCGAACGCGGAGCCTTAGGATTTAGCTCTACGCGATCGCACCCCTATGTCCGCGATCGCGTAATCTCCTGTGGGGTTGGGAGCTTGGCATCAATTTGTTCTATGCGAACGCGATCCTTCGTTCGCGATCGCGTGGGTCCACGTTCTGGTTCTCTGCGATCGCAATCCCTTATTCGAGATCGCGTAAGTCTGAAACCCAGTACTCTACGCGATCGCAACCCTTCTATCGCGATCGCGTAGAGTAATTTCGCCCAATTATTTAAAGTGTCCAAAACAGAATACCCATTACGGGATTTTCATACCTTTCACCATTCTCATCTTCTCCACCCTTCTTGGGCGAGTCTTAGTAGGCTATTCCACCATAGCTTCGTGGGTAAGTGTTTCTAACTCTAATTTCTTCCATTTTCCTTCATCAATCACTAGATTCTGGGTCTAAAAACATGAAATCAAAGGTATAAATAGGGGGTTTTGGGTAGAGTTAGGGCTTTTGAAAAATTTGGGAATTCAACCTCATTTTGGGGTCGGATTTCAAAACAAGTTGTATATTCGGGTTCATGGGGGAATGGGTGATCGGGTTTTGGTCCGAACCTCGAGTTTGGACCAAGCAGGCCCGGGGTCAAATTTTGGTATTTTTGGAAGAATGATGGGAAATGCATATTTAGGCTTTGGGATTGAATTATTGAGTCATTATTGATATTGTTGAGTCGATTATGTCTAGATAATATCGTTTCGGAGTTGGATTCAAGAGGGGAAGCAGTGCTAGAGGCTTGATTTGGATTCTTGGAATCGAGGTAAGTATTTGGCCTAACCCTAACTTGAGGGAATAGGTGTTTAGTCATATGTGCGACGTGTTATTATCATGTTCAATGTATAGGTGAGGTGACGAGTACCTATACCTTGTTGTCAAGCATGCCCGTGAGTCATATCTTATGGTATATGTGTTTTTCTTCGATATCCATTGTGTTATGAAGTAGTTTTCATTTTGGAGGTTATTCAATTGTTGGAAATACTTGGTTGTGAACACTGTTGATTAGTTGTTCGGTTGAGGATTATTTGGTTATGTTGTACGTTCAGTGAGATTGGTTATAGTTGGGTCCCTTGCCGGGACGCTGATATTTCTGTTATTGTTCCCTTGCCGGGATGTTGTAAATTTATTATTTGTGTGGTGGTTCTTCCTTGCCAAATTGTTGTTCTGGTTATTGTTGGGTGAGGAAGAGTGTAAAGCAAGAAGGGTGATGTCGTGCCATGATTTATATTAAAAGCAGGAAGGTCAATGCCGTGCCGATATTGTGAATTTAAAAGCACGAAGGGTGATGCCGTGCCATGATATAAAAGATAATGCACGAAGGATAATGTCGTACCATGATATTGTGAGGTAAAAGCACGAAGGGTGATGCCGTGCACTTGTTTTGATGAGAATGAGAGTAAAGCACGAAGGGTGATGTCGTGCACTTGTTTTGGTGAGAATGAGAGTAAAGCACGAAGGGTGATGTCGTGCACTTATTTTGGTGAGAACGAGAGTAAAGCACGAAGGGTGATGCCGTGTACTTGTTTATTCTCTGTTGTTATTCTGATACTAGACGGTTGCCATGTTCTGTTACTCAATAACTGTTTTTTCCCCTTTTACCCTGGCATGTTCTTCCCGTATTTGTACTTAACTGTTTACTTCCTGCCGTTATTTCTATTATATATTATTGAATTGCACAGGTGTTTATTATTTGTCGTGTCCTAGCCTCGTCACTACTTTGCCGAGGTTAGGCTCGGCACTTACTCAGTACATGGGGTCGGTTGTACTGATGCTACACCTGCACTTCTTTATGTTGTGCAGATTACGGTACCGGACCCGGTGGACAGTGATCGAGAGAGTGTCCTTCAGTCCACAGGCGACACTGAGGTAGTCCTGCAGGCGTCAGCAGGCCTTGGCATCACCTCCTATCTCATTCCTTTTTATTCTGTCTTCTCTTGTACTTCTGAGACAGTTGTATTGTTTTGTTCAGACTTTGTTTTTAGAAAAAATCTTAGACTGTTCGTGAGTTTGTGACACCAGTCTTGGGGGTATGTTTAAGGAAATTTTTGTACGAATTATTATTTGAGATGTTGAATTTCTTACCTTCTGCTTTCTCATGTCTATTTGTTCTAATATGCCACTATTAAAAATTCTAAACAGCAAAGGAATAAATCGGAATAACTAGTAACGTTGGCTTGTCTAGTGAGTTCAATGTTAGACGCCATCACGGCCTGAAGGTGGGATTTCGGGTCGTGACAAGTTGGTATCAGAGCACTAGGTTGCTTAGGTCTCACAATTCATGGACTAACTTGCAGAGTCTGAGGGATCGGTACAGAGACGTCTGTACTTATCCCCCAAAAGCTGCAAGGTTAGGAATAACTTCACATTTCTTCTTCTCTATCGTGCGGTTTGAATTCTAAATGCTAACTGATATTCTATTCTATTCTCTCGCAGATGGCGAGAACGCGTGCTTTATCTACTGATCAGCAACCCGATCCTCCTGTTGCAGCTCCTGCGAGGGGCCGAGGCCGAGGCCGTGCTAGAGGCCGAGGTAGAGCTAGGGCTCAGCCCAAAGCAGCAGCACCAGCGGAGGACCCACAGGTAGACTTTTCCGGTGAGGTTCCTACTCAGGCAGTTCTAGTTGGACCAGCTCAGGTCCCGGATGGATTCATTGCCACCCCAGTTCTTCGGGACACTCTGGTCCATTTAGTGGGCCTTATGGAGAGTGTGGCTCAGGCTGGTCTTCTTCCTACTGCACCAGCCGTCTCTCAGGCTGGGGGAGGGACCCAGACTCCTGCTACCCGCACACCAGAGCAGCTAGCTCCTCAGTTCCAGACTCTAGCACCTCAGGCAGCTGGAGCAACTCAGCCGGGTTTTGTGGCACAGGCAGTTGAGGGGGCAGCCATGTCTGCCGATGCTTTGTGGAGGTTGGATCGGTTCACCAAGTTATTTTCTACTACATTTACTGGTGCATCATCAAAGGATCCCCAGGATTCTTTGGACAGTTGCTATGAGGTTCTTCGAAACATGGGCATCGTGGAGTCAATGGAGTTGATTTTGCTACATTCCGTCTTTCTGGTACCGCCAAGACTTGGTGGACGGACTACTATTTGACCTGACCAGCTGGGTCTTCGCCTTTGACTTGGCTCATTTCTCCGAGTTATTCTTGGAGAAGTTTCTACCAGTTACTCAGATGGAGGGTCTTCGGAGGCAGTTTGAGCGCCTGCCTCCAGTAGGGATCTATGACTGTTACACAGTATGAGGCCAGGTTCATCACTTTGTCCCGACACGCTATCATGATACTCCCCACTGATAATGAGAGGGTGAGGAGGTTTATTGAGGGTCTAGCTCGGCCTATAAGACTCCAGATGGCCAGAGAGACAGTTACTGATATTTCATTCCAGGAGGCGGCCAATGTGGCCAGGCGTATTGAGATGGTCTTATCACAGGGCAGTGGTCAGGGGTCTGACAAGAGACCTCGCTATTCCGGTCAGTTTAGTGGTGCCTCATCTGGAGGCAGAGATTCCTTTGGCAGAGTTCATCCTCCTAGGCCATTCCAGTCGGCGCTTCAGGTATCCCGCAGTGCACCATTATCTCTTGTCAGTGCACCGCCGCTTCAGAGCTTCCAGGGTGGTTATTCAGGTCGACAGGGTCAGTTTCAGGGCCAGCAACCTCAGCAGCAGAGGGCTTGTTACTCTTGTGGTGATCCAGGGCACATTACTAGGTATTGCCCCCGAGCTTTTGGTAGTTCTCACCATCAGGGTTCTCGTGCTATGATTCCCGCACCAGGTACACCCCCACCCTCTCAGCCAGCTAAGGGTAGAGGTCGAGGTTCCATAGGTGGAGGTCAGACTCATAGAGGTGGAGGACATGCCACGAGAGGTAGAGGTCAGCCCGCAGTAGGTCGACCCACAGATGTTCAGATCGGAGGGGCTCCGCCCCGGTGCTATGCCATTCCTACCAGGCCGGAGGCTGATGCCTCTGATGCAGTTATTACAGGTATGGTTTCAGTTTGCAGCAGAGATGCTTCGATTTTATTTGATCCGGGATCTACTTTCTCCTATGTGTATTAATATTTTTCCCCTTATTTGAGTATGCCCCGTGATTCCTTGAGTAATGTTGTGCATGTGTCTATACCGGTGGGTGACTCTATAGTGGTAGATCGAGTCTACCGTGCTTGCTTAGTAGTCATTGGTGGTCTGGGGACTCAGATTGATCTTTTTCTTCTTGATATGGTTGACTTCGATGTTATTTTGGGGATGGATTGGTTATCTTCCTACCATGCTATTTTGGATTGTCATGCCAAGACAGTGACCTTGGCCTTGCCAGGAGTGCCTCGTTTGGAGTGGAGGGGGACTCCTAGTCATTCTTCTGGTAGAGTCATTTCTTATATGAAGGCTCGACTCATGGTCGAGAAGGGTTGTTTGGCCTATCTGGCCTACGTTCGTGATTCTAGCACTGAGGTTCCTTCCCTGGAGTATGTGCCCGTGGTTCGTGAGTTTCCAGAGGTATTCCCTGCTGACCTGTCGGGTATGCCGCCACCCCAACAGGGATATTGATTTTTGTATTGAGTTAGCTCAGGGCGCCCAGCCTATTTCTACTCCGCCGTATCGTATGGCCCCGCCAGAGTTGAAGGATCAGTTGCAGGATTTGTTGGATAAAGGCTTCATTAGGCCCAGTGTTTCTCCTTGGGGTGCCCCAGTATAGTTTGTCAAGAAGAAAGATGGCTCGATGAGGATGTGTATTGACTACCGGCAGTTGAATAAGGTTACTATTAAGAACAAGTATCCTTTGCCGATGATTGATGATTTATTCGACCAGCTTCAGGGTGCTTCAGTGTTTTCCAGGATTGACTTGAGATCTGGTTAGCATCAGCTGAGGATTAGGGCGTCTGATGTCCCTAAGATAGCCTTTCGCACTCATTATGGGCATTATGAGTTCTTGCGATGTCCTTTGGGTTGTCCAATTCCCCCGCTGCTTTCATGGAGTTGATGCACCGAGTGTTCAGGACGTATTTGGACTCATTTGTGATTGTTTTCATTGATGATATTTTGATTTACTCTCGCATCCGATAGGATCATGAGCAGCACCTTAGGATCGTCCTCCAGACTTTGAGGGATAGTTAGTTGTATGCAAAAGTTTCCAAGTGTGAGTTCTGGTTGAGTTCAGTTGCATTTCTAGGCCATGTGGTATCGTCAGAGGGTGTTCAGGTGGATCCCGAGAAGATTTCAGCAGTCAAAGATTGGCCTAGACCCACCTCAGCTACAGAGATCCGGAGTTTCTTGGGCTTAGCAGGTTATTATCGCCGGTTTGTGGAGGGATTTTCATCTATTGCAGCCCCGATGACCAGGTTGACTCAGAAGAGTGCTTAGTTCAGGTGGTCTGATGAGTGTGAGGCGAGCTTTCAGAAGCTCAAGACAACCTTGACCACGGCACCGGTGTTAGTTTTGCCCACAGGTTCAGAATCGTATACCGTGCTTCACGGGTTGGGCTTGGTGCGGTGTTGATGCAGGATGAAAAGGTTATAGCCTATGTTTCTCGTCAGTTGAAGGTTCATGAGAAGATCTATCCAGTTCATGACTTGGAGTTAGCAGCTATTGTGCATGCATTGAAGATTTGGAGGCATTATTTGTATGGTGTGCCATGTGAGGTGTTCACGGATCATAAGAGCTTAGCATCTGTTTAAACAGAAGAATTTGAACATGAGACAGAGGAGATGGTTAGAGTTGCTGAAGGATTATGATATTACCATTCTTTATCATCCCGGGAAGCCAGTGTGGTGGCCGATGCTTTGAGCCGGAAGTCAGCCAGTATGGATAGTCTTGCCTATTTATCAGTCGGAGAGCGACCTCTTGCTTTGGATGTCCAGGCTTTAGCCAACCAATTTGTGAGATTGGAGGTTTCTGAGACTGCCAGTGTTTTGGCCCATACCGTAGCCCGTTCTTCTTTGTAGGACCGTATTCGGGCCAGGCAGTATGATGATCGCCATTTATGTGTTCTTAGAGATTCAGGCATGGAGATGCCAAGCAGGTTACGGTTGATGTTGAGGGAGTTTTGAGGATGCAAGGTCGGATTTGTGTACCTGATGTGGATGGTATTCGTGAGTTTATATTTCAGGAGGCCCATAGTTACTAGTATTCTATTCATCCGGGCGCTTCAAAGATGTACCAAGACTTGAGGAAACATTATTGGTGGCGGAGGATGAAGAAGGATATTGCAGCTTATGTAGCTCGGTGCTTGAACTGTCAGCAGGTTAAGTACGAGTATCAGAGGCCCGGTGGTTTGATGCAGCAGATTCAGCTTCCCGAGTGGAAGTGGGAGCGTATCACCATGGACTTTGTAGTTGGACTCCCACGGACTCAGAGGATGTTTGATGCAGTATGGGTCGTTGTTGATAGGCTGACCAAGTCAGCGCACTTCATTCCAGTATCAGTTTTGTATTCAGCAGAGAAGTTGGCAAGGATATATATGAGAGAGATTGTTAGACTACATGGCGTGCCCATATCCATTATATCAGACCGAGGTACTCAGTTTAACTCCCATTTCTGGAGAGTATTTCAACGAGAGTTGGGCACACAGATTGATTTGAGCACAACATTTCATCCTCAGATAGACGGGAAGTCCGAGCGTACTATTCAGATTCTGGAGGATAGGTTGCGAGCTTGTGTCATTGACTTTGGTGGTTTATGGGACCATTTCTTGCCTTTAGCTGAGTTTGCCTACAACAACAGCTATCAGTCGAGCATTCAGATGGCTCCGTATAAGGAGTTGTATGGTAGATGGTGTCGATCTCCAGTCAGATGGTTTGAGCCGGGGAAGGCTAGATTGTTGGGTTCTAAGTTAGTCCACGATGCCTTGGACAAGGTGAAGATCATTCAGGATAGACTTCGTATAGCTCAGTCCAGGCAGAAGAGTTATGTGGATCGCAGAGTTCGAGATTTGGCATTTATGAAAGGCGCCCGGGTATTTCTTCGGGTGTCGCCCATGAAGGGCGTGATGAGATTCGGAAAGAAGGGCAAGTTGAGCCCTAGGTACATTGGTCCATTTGAGATTCTGGACAAGGTAGAAGATGTGTCCTACAGACTTGCCTTGCCACCTAGTTTGTCCGTCGTGCATCCGGTATTTCATGTATCTATGCTCCGGAGGTATATTGCGGACCCATATCATGTACTTGAATTCAGTGGTGTCCAGTTGGACAAGTATTTGTCTTATGAGGAGGAGCTGGTAGCCATATTAGATATTGCGGACCCATCTTATGATAATTAATGGAATAAAGTTGACTTTGGTCAACATTTTTGGTAAACAGACCCGGACCCGTGATTTGACGGTCTCGGAGGGTCCGTAGGAAAATATGGGATCTGGTTGTATGATCGAAATCGAATTTAGAGATACCAAGTCCGAGAAATGAATTTTTTAAAGAAAATTGTTTTCTGAAACTAAGAAAGACTTTTGAAAATGAACTTTGATGTGAAATATGTGTTACCGAGCCCGTATTATGGTTCTGGAGCCCGGAATAGGTTCAATATGTGTTATCTAAGTTATCTATAAAATTTGGAAAGAAACGGACTTGGTTTGACGTGTTTCGGATCAAAATTGGAGAATTTAGATGTTTATGAAATTTGAGGAAATTCTATGTATTTTTTAGTTTAATTCATTGTTTTTATGTTATTTTAGCGGTTTAATTACTCGAATAAGTTCGTAGGATGATTTTGAAGTCGTGTGTATATTTGGTTTTGAGCCCCGAGGGCTCGGGTGAGTTCCGGGTAGGTGTCGGGGTGCAAAAGAGTTGAAAAATCTGGTGTTTTGGGCTGTATCAGGTGTCCAGTTATTCCTTCTCCGCGATCGCGGTGTGTTGCACGCGATCGCGATGTGCATTTTGGGAAGGGGGTCAATTTGCTTTGCGTGATGGCAAAGAGCTGAGTGAGAACGCGGAGCCTTAGAATTTAGCTCTACGCGATCGCACCCCTTTGTCCGCGATCGCGTAAGTCTCCTGTGAAGTTGGGGGCTGGGCAGCAATTGGTTCTATGCGAACGCGATCCTTCGTTCGCGATCGTGTGGGTCCACATTCTGGTTCTCTGCGATCGCAATCCCTTATTCGCGATCGCGTAAGTCTGAAACCCAGTATTCTCCGCGATCTCAGCCCTTCTATCGCGATCGCGTAGAGTAATTTCGCCCAGTTATTTAAAGTGTCCAAAACAGAATAATCATTACGGGATTTTCATACCTTTCACCATTCTCTTCTTCTCCACCCTTCTTGGGCGAGTCTTAGGAGGCCATTCCACCATAGCTTCGTGGCTAAGTGTTCCTAACTCTAATTTCTTCCATTTTCCTTCATCAATCACTAGATTCTAGGTCTAAATACATGAAATCAAAGGTATAAATAGGGGGTTTTGGGTAGAGTTAGGGCTTTTGGAAAATTTTGAAATTCAACCTTATTTTGGGGTCGGATTTCAAAACAAATTATATATTCGGGTTCATGGGGGAATGGGTGATCGGGTTTTGGTCCGAACCTCGAGTTTGGACCAAGCGGACCCGGGGTCGAATTTTGGTATTTTTGGAAGAATGATGGGAAATGCATATTTTGGCTTTGGGATTGAATTATTGAGTCATTATTGATATTGTTGAGTCGATTATGTCTAGATACTATCTTTTCGGAGTTGGATTCGAGAGGGAAAGTAGTGCTAGAGGCTTGATTTGGATTCTTGGAATCGAGGTAAGTGTTTGGCCTAACCCTAACTTAAGGGAATAGGTGTTTAGTCATATGTGCTACGTGTTATTATCATGTTCAACGTATAGGTGAGGTGACGAGTACCTATACCTTGTTGTCAAGCATGCCCATGAGTCATATCTTATGGTATATGTGTTTTTCTTTGATATCCATTCTGTTATGAAGTAGTTTCCATTTTGGAGATTATTCAATTGTTGGAAATACTTGGTTGTGAACATTGTTGATTAGTTGTTCGGTTGAGGATTATTTGGTTATGTTGTAAATTCTCTGAGATTGGTTATAGCTGGGTCCCTTGTCGGGACGGTGATATTTCTGTTATTGTTCCCTTGCCGGGATGTTGTAAATTTATGGTTTGTATGGTGGTTCTTCCTTGCCAAATTGTTGTTCTGGTTATTGTTGGGTGAGGAAGAGTGTAAAGCACGAAGGGTGATGCCGTGCACTTGGTTTGGTGAGAATGAGAGTAAAGCACAAAGGGTGATGTCGTGCACTTGTTTTGGTGAGAACGAGAGTAAAGCACGAAGGGTGATGTCGTGTACTTGTATATTCGCTGTTGTTATTCTGATACTAGACGGTTTCCATGTTCTGTTACTCAATAAGTGTTTTTCCTCTTTGTACCCTGGCATGTTCTTCCCGTATTTGTACTTAATTCTTTACTTCCTGCCGTTATTTCTATTATATATTATAGAATTGCACAGGTGTTTATTATTTTTCGTGTCCTAGCCCCGTAACTACTTCGCCGAGGTTAGGCTTGGCACTTACTCAGTACATGGGGTCGGTTGTATTGATGCTACACCCGCACTTCTTTATGTTGTGCAGATTACGGTAACGGACCCGGTGGACAGTGATCGAGGGAGTGTCCTTCAGCCCACAGGCGACACTGAGGTAGTCCTGCAAGCGTCTACAGGCCTTGGCGTCACCTCCTATCTCATTCCTTTTTATTCTGTCTTCTCTTGTACTTCCGAGACAGTTGTATTGTTTTGTTCAGACTTTGTATTTAGACCAAAAATCTGAGATTGTTCGTGAGTTTGTGACACCAGTCTTGGGGTATGTTTAAGGAAATTTTTGTACGAATTATTATTTAAGATGTTGAATTTCTTACCTTCCGCTTTCTCATATCTATTTGTTTTTATATGCCACTTTTAAAAGTGCTAAACAGCAAAGGAATAAATCTGAATAACTAGTAACGTTGGTTTTCTAGTGAGTTCAATGTTAGATGCCATCACGGCCTGAAGGTGGGATTTCGGGTCGTGACATTTAGCATGTCAGAAACAATTGTGCTTAGTCCTCTTATCGTGTTTTTGGCTAGAAAAATGAAACATATTCCTTATTTCATAGATAATAGATATTACAGCATGTTACTGTGATTAATTGGTGAAAGTATGTTAGTCCATCATGGTATTCTTATAGATAGAGAATCTTCAATCCTAGAATAGACAAAATAATGAGCTTCCTTCTCCTCTGAGCCGACAACAGCCTCGCAATTGATCCAACCTAAACCTTTTTCAGGCAAGATATCATCCAAATGAGGCTGATCGTGACAAGCTTCCTGTTGTCGCCAGTAAAATAGGGTTGACCAAGTAATGGTGGCAAAATAATACTAATCAAAAGTTTGCATGCAATTAGAACTTCTAATCTTATGATGATTGCAAGATTTTTATGCTTTCTTGCTATTATATAACACAAATAACGAACATGAAGCGGGTATCACATACACTTCCATTGATCCTACTCTTCAAAAATGGATTCTTGGAGTTGGCTTGAGGGTTTTTTACATGATCATGTTGGTATCTGAAGAGCAGAAGTACCAGAAAACACCTCGAGAGCTTCAATGGCAGCTCCGGGATAATGGATAAACTAAGCAACAAGCCTGAGAGAAATGAACAAAAAATAGTGTATTGCATTGATATTCTCCTATAAAGTAACAAGTGTTCTAGGCACTGAAACTAACTATACCCATTGTATGTAAAAGGTATCAAGAGAGATAAATTGTCTTGTTATAGGACGACGAGAAAACCAAAGGATAACTAGTATATCACTTGAAGACTACCAAAATAGACCATAAAATTCTTCAGAAGCTACTATCATGCTACAAGATACAGTCTATGGACGAACGGACTAAAGAATCTCCCCCACCTTTCCCCCAAATATTTGCACGGCGTGTCCCCCAAAGGGACTGATCTTGGTGGAATGTTCCCGTTTGACTAGTCTTAGCAAATGTTCCCTTTTTTACTTCAATGTCCTAGTTCTTCAATTTTAAAGCTTGAAATTCTTGTTTGGTGGTGGAAATTAGAAGTTAATTGATAGAATGTATGAGTTCATCAAACTGTGTAGTGACCTGGTCCTATATAGGTTTCCACTGATAGTGCTAATGAAACAGTAAGTAAATGGAACAGGGAGGTCTTACGTGGAAAAAGCCCTACTCAAAGGGATAAAAAACCACGACCTATACTGGTAAGATTTCAACTTCACTATGAGCAACTTTAGATTACAACCTATGCAATTAACCTCTTAATCCCTCACTAACTTGTAATACACTTATTATAAGCCAATTTGCAATACACCTATTACAAAGACTTCAACTCATGACTAACTCTAGTCACGACACAAACACTAAAAGTTTATGGTTTTTCAAGGGGTTCCTAAGTAAGGCTTCTAAATAACCAAAGTAGGAGTTACAGTGAAGAACAATTACAAAGTTACAATTCAACTAATGGACATACAAAATACGTGCTATATGAACTGGTTCGTAGTAGTGTTGTTCTTTGTTCTTAATGCACTTGAGACTTGAATGCTTGACAGATGAACGTTTGGAGAGCTTGGATGAATTCTCAAGTATTCAAGTAATGTTTTTTTGTAATGCTATTTTGTTAATACACTTTTGATGACATCACATGGATGATGTAAACACTTGGTTGATGCAAAGCTTTTCCTAATGAGAAGTAACTGATGCGCTGTTTCTACACTGTAGCGTGACAGTGCAAGCAGTCACTTTCCAGCTGTAGAGTTGACTTCGTATTGCTGTCAAGGAAGCTCCAAGGGATCAGGTCCCTGATTTGATTAAATTTTTAGTTCAAACACAAATTTTGGTGCTTTATGTACAATTCTCAAAACTCCATTCTTGGAACTTAGAATGTATTGAAGAAGACAAAATGGGTCTTTTTGATGTAGTGTTAGTTGGTTAAATCGGTGGGAATTGTTTGTGTTGGTATTTGAAAGCTTTGTTTCAAATGTGAGATCATTTGGAGCAGATTTGGGGTGGTTTGATCGAAATTGAAGTTGCAAAATCGAAGAACGCTTTGTTAAAAGAACCCAGAAAAAGTATGTCAATCGGATAGACTTTGTTGAATACTTAACAGATTGGTAGAATAAATATAACATCAACCCTACTAACCCGGTAGAAAAATTCCTGAAGAGCAAAAGTATGACAATTAGTTTGATTTCGATAAACAACTTAGCAGATAGGTAGAGTAATAATTGAATCAACTCTACTAATCCGGTGGAGAAATCCTGAAAAACAAAAGTGTCACACCTCTTTTTTCTCCGGTAAGGGTGGGATAAGGGAGTTTTTCCACTTTAAGTGACATTAATCGGATTTGGGATTTTTATTAGTTTTCAGAGTCGCCACCCGAATTTTTAACGATGTTCCGAGACACCGTGTGATTTTTAAAATCCTAAACCGGGGAATTTTTTACTCTGTTTTGATTTGTCTGCGACCAGAAATCCGAGTAAGGAATTCTGTTAACCCAGGAGAATGTGTTAGGCATTCCCGAGTTCCGTGGTTCTAGAACAGTCGCTTAACTATTAATATTTGGCCTAAATTATCTTATTATTTACATATTTTAGCCTATTGTGCATTTAGCCGTTTAATTTTTAACTGCTTCCAGTATTTATGGATTTATCTTGAAACAAGTCACGATGGCGTGCACTTGTTTGTTTTCTTGGACATATTATAACTACGCCACATGAAATGCACCCGTAATTACAACATGTGATTTTTATTATAATTTGAAGTTGAAGACGGGGACATGAGTTGTCGCACCCGAGTGTAGATTACGTCGTCAAGATTATGGTCGTGACGGTTTTATATTGCCTATTTGAGGCGATGTTTGATTATTCTTTATGTTTTCTATTTGAAGGAACATTTTAGTTTTAAGATCAATTAAGACGTTTATGGATTTCCCTTAAACAAGTCACGATGGCGTGCACTTGTTGTTTTTGAGCACACGGCAAACACGTCACATGAAATTCACCCGTGGTTGCTATTTACATTTTAGTAATGTTCGGAGTTAAGGGTCGGGGGCATGAGTTGCCACTCCCGAGTGTAGATTCTGGTAATCTTGGAATGACACTTGATTTTACCCAATTTTCACACTAAAGGTATCACTCAACCTAAAGGCTTGCCTAATATGATGTTCATTAATCTACAGATAGCATATTTCGGGCTATGACCATATCTTAGCCACAAATTGTTTAACCCTTTCGGCCAATCCTAGTTTTAGGCTATTTTTGTAAGAAGAGGAAAGCTATGTTACGCAACTAAAGCATGCTAACAAACAAGGGTCTAAAGTTAATGATACAAATCACACATTCAAAAAGTCAAATAAACGCATAGAACATTGACTGAAATAATTTTATCAACTTCAAATGACCTAAACTCATACTTTTTGATATACACATTGAGTTCTACATATTGCTGTAAATTTTGGACTCTGAAGAACACGAGATGAATCTGATGAGAAAATACTTTGAATAGCAAATTCATATTTGTATATACTTAAAAATTCCTTTGATCTAAAAGTAGTCATTTTCATAACTTCAATAGGTATTTACGGGGTCATTTGGACAGGTTGATTTGAACGCAAAAATTGTAAGAAATGATTTAGAAAGGGTGCTTTTGAATTTTTCAATCAAATCTGAATACTTAAAAAATTAACGTATGAAACTTTGTACTTAAATTTGAGAATAAACAGCCTTGAGGCTAAGGGCCTTTCGCATTTTCCAAGCCCAATGGATTATGCTCAGGCCCTGACAGGCCATTATCAATAGCTTGGTCCATTTTAAACTATCCAGAATAGCCATGTTTGAGTCCAGTGTACTCAAAACAAATTTGGAGCTAATTATACACATTTTTTCTGAAAATTATAGGAACACATACATACTAAAAGGAAGGAATGCTAATACAATAAATATAATGTCCAGTCTTATATTACAATGATTATGAAAAGGTAAGTCTGAGTAAATTACAATCTGAAACGAAATTACAGCTTCTACTAAAAATACATTTTTTAGATAAAGAGAACTGAAAATTAAAGCTTGTAAATTGGTTGCTCCAACTTGGGTTCTCTATGACTATGCACTTGTGCCTCCATTTGCAATTTCTGAGCACCCAAATAAGTAGGTGTGTTATGCATCCTTCAGAGCAAATCTGACCATTAAGGGGTCAGATCTGACTCTAATGATGCTATACTACATAGTATTAAAAAGAACATTTTTATGCATTCCTCCTGGAATGAACCTGATCATGAAAGAGACCAGATTCAATTCTAGTGATGCTACCCTATTAGACCCTTAACATTCAACTGTATGCTACACGACAAATTTCAGCCAGTGTCCATACAAAGACTTTGACTACTCTAGGCATTTTTAAGGAGTGACTCTGACCATTTGGTGGTTCAGATTCCCTGCCTTAATGCCTTTTCAACCATACAATTTGTACCCTAAAGAGGCATAATTTCAGTAAGCAACTAATGTTTGTGCACTACTATGGGGTGAATTTGACCATTAGAAGGTCAAATTCATCTACCCTAGTGCAGATTATCTCAGTAAAAACTGAGGTAGACACAAAGCAAACATCCAACTCATTCTTATGAATACTAACAACAAAAAATTCATAGTCTAAACACAAAGACAGAAACCAAACTCTACTAATCACATACCAACAAAATAACTTCAAAAGATGACAAACACATCGGATTCATCTACCCATAAATCTAATTGATATTTTAAGCATTACATTTTCAGATTTTTCATACAACAGGAAAAAGAAAGTTTCAGTTACAAAATAAATAACAGATTAACACAGCAAATAGAAGGAAAAGATTCAAATCTGAAAATTTCATTAAGAGTGAACTGTTACATACCTTTTCAAAGAGCAAGATAACAAAACTTGACCAAATAAAGGTCAAGCAAAATATGCCAGTCAGCAAAAGAAGAAAAACCCCAGCAGCAGCAAACAGAAAACCCAAAAACCAAACAACCCAGCAGTGTTACAAGGGCTTGGTCTGAAAATCTTAGCCAAGGTTTTGCTCTCATCTGACGGGGAGTGAACTCTAGGCTTTCTGAGTTCTTAGATCCGAAATAGGTCACGGTAGGGTGGCCTTTTGGGTAAGATAACAGTGGGACGTGGTTGAGGAGGAGGTGAGGACTACCTGGTGAGAATTTGGGGTGGTTTGGAGGTGGTCCGCCGCCGATAGGCGATTTCCGGGTGGCGGAAGACGGTGGGTATCCTAGGGCCGCTAGGTTTTCTTTTGAGATAAGAGAGAGAGATGGACAGAAGGGGGTGTGAGACTTCTGGGCTTGAGAGGGAGGGGTGGCTTTTGGACAATTATATATTAGGGGGTGAGGAGTTCTCAACCGTTTGATCAAAAGAGATCAACGGTGTGGATACTCCCTAGCTTAAACGGGGTCGTTGGGGCTGGAGCTGGGGCTGGGGCTGGGGCAGGCCAGGTTTTTGATTTGGGCCTAGGTATTAGGAGGGGGATTTGGGTTTAGGGAGATGGCCCAACCGATTTTAGCCCTTTTTTTAGCAAACCTTGGGTTAATTAAAACTAAATCCATCAATTCTAATTAAAATTTCTAAAAATATATTAATTATTTCTAACCTAGCTTATCTAATTATAATTTAACTAATGAGTGAATCAAAAAGTGAAACCATTAATTTAGTACCCATAATTATTTAAAGAATAAATTTTGTGATTTTTTTAGTTAAATGATTAAATTATGCAACTAATTATCAAGAACCTAATTATGCCAAATAATAAAAGTTTTAAAATGTTTTTGTTATTATTTTATATGTTATAAATTTTAAAAGATGAATTGTGATCATACAATCCAAATAATTCACAGATAGACACTTAAATTCAACAAAAATCCCTAAAATTAATTTACTTATCCAATTTTGTAGGAGTATTTAGTAGGTAAAAAATTACATGCCCACAGTTGCCCCTCTTTGCTCGGAACACGAAGAGTTTTCGGGCAAAGACAAAGTGAGCAGTTATGAACAACTTTTACCTGTTCAAATACTCCATGTGAAGCTTTTTTTTTTGAAAAAGTTTGACCGAACCATGTTTCAAAGGTTGCCTACATATCCTTGGCTATAAAGGAATCAGGTCAGTGTAGTTCTGGAAGTTCTGGTAGCTGGGACTACCGGGTAACTGTGGTTTCACTACGGTTGATGTTGTTACTGCTGTTGATCTCCTTATTACACCAAAGCAACAAAACGAAAGACTAACTAAACCTATCAACTGCTAGTTACAAGATTTCTATCTAAAACTTGGTCTTGAGTCTTGATCTTTTGGTTGACTCTGACCTGGATCTTGATGCTTGTTAGCCGCAGGTGCTGGTTTCGTCTTATCGTTCCTCGGATCAAGGCAGGACATCCATCCTGTATGACTTCAATCTCGCTCTGAATAGTACATATCTTCCCCGTTTCTACGCTTTTGGATTCAATCTTCTCTTTCTTCTTTTGTTTTATTATTATTTTTTTTTTGGATCAAAACTTCTTCTTTTGGTCGTCTCGAGTTTAAATGTCCTAAAATTGTAATCTGCACGAGAATCAAAACAAACGAACGACATTTTCTGCCCCAGTTTTCAGTAGGAAAATTTCGTGAATTATTGTAAGGAAACTCTACATTTATTGAAAGCGGTGAAAAGTCGGGAGCAGTGCATCTGGATTTATTGCAGACTAGGGAGTGGATACCCTAAATCTCAAAGAAAAATCCACTGGGGTGGCAAAATAAGATCAACTAGGGATTGTATACCCTATGCTGGAAAAGAAAAAGCATCAATCAGGGAGTGTATACTCTTAATTGAAAAAGCAAAACATCAATTAGGGAGTGTATGCCCTTAATTAGCATCGACTAGGGAGCGTGTGCACCCATGTAGGGAAAAGAAAATCAAGTAGGGAGTGTATACCCTTAATTGGAAAAGAAAAACATCAATTAGGGAGTATATACCCTTAATTGGAAAAGAAAAGCATCAATTAAGGAGTGTATACTCTTAACTGGAAAAGAAAGACATCAATTGGGGAGTGTATACCCTTAATTGGAAAATAAAGGCATCAATTAGGGAGTGTATACCCTTAATTGAAAAAGAAAATCTTCAATTAGGGAGTGTATACCCTTAATTGAAAAAGTAAAACATCAATTAGGGAGTGTATACCCTTAATTGGAAAAGTAAAGCATCAATTAGGGAGTTTATACCCTTAATTAGAAAAGAAAAACATCAATTAGGGAGTGTATACCCTTAATTGGAAAAGAATGACATCAATTAGGGAGTGTATACCCTTAATTGGAAAAGTAAAACATCAATTAGGTAGTGTATACCCTTAATTGGCATCGACTAAGGAGCGTGTGCACCCATGCCGGGAAAAGAAAATCAATTAGGGAGTGTATACCCTTAATTGGAAAAGAAAAGCATCAAATTAGGGAGTGTATACCCTTAATTGGAAAATAAAAGCATCAATTAGGGAGTGTATACCCTAATTGGAAAAGCAAGACATCAATTAGGGAGTGTATACCCTTAATTATAAAAAAGAGGCATCAATTAGGGAGTGTATACCCTTGATTGAAAAAGAAAAGCGTCAATTAGGGAGTGTATACCCTTAATTGGCATCGACTAGGGAGCGTGTGCACCCATGTCGGGAAAAGAAAATCAATTAGGGAGTGTATACCCTTAATTGGCATCAACCAGGGAGTGTATACCCTTTGTCGGAAAAGGTGGAGCCAGGGTCGGAAGACCCTATACCACTTCAAGTTTGAGCTGTTTTCAACATTTGAATGAATGCGGGAAAGGATTTTTTAGAAAACTTCTCTTTTGGAGTTGTTGCTGTAGAGCTGCTTTTATCTCTTGCGCCTTTCTCTTGGTTGCACCTGCTTTTTGCACGGTTGCTTTTGAGTTGCACCTGTTTCTTATTTCAACAAAGAACAATTTGTTAGTTTGAAACGGTGGTTGGTTTTGCGGCCTTGATTATTTCAAATGTTTGATCTCGGCTCTTTTGACGAAGATCTCAACCGCTTGCTTGCTTTCTGGGGATTGGGTTTCATTTTCAAATTCGGGGACCTTGGCTTTCCAGCTTTTGTTGTGGTGATCGGTCACGTGAGACCCGATATTTCAACTTTATTATGCCTTTGTAGGCCTTTCACTTGCCTTTGTTTTGGATTTTCGAAGTATCGGGGGAATTTTTGCCCCCTCAAACTCTGCTGCATCGGTTAGTCTCGTGGGACTTAAATCTATTTCGCCTTCATCGGCCTTTTATTTCTGATTTTCCTTCTATTTAACTTTAAAGCATTTGGAGCATTTCGGCTTTTCAATCTTTTCCGAGGAGGTTAGCCACGTGGGACTTAACCTTTCACTTCAATTGCCTTTATAGGCATTTCGATTTGATCTTCTCCCTTCAAGAGTTGTGTTTAAAGCATCGGTTGTTGCGTCCAGTCGGGATTGACTTGATGCCCCTGATGACGCTTGGTGCCCTTTGTATGTTGGCTTGCGTTAAACGAGAACACTAATCAGTTTTGCCATCTTTTCTTTGTTTAACCTTAGAAATAGAGTCAGACTGAAAGGGATTGAAAGAGAATAACAAAGAAATGGAGACAATGAATTTTGACAAGAAATATCCCTTTTGGGAAAGAGAAGAAGGAATTATCTGGAGTGTACGCGGACTTCAATGAACATGACATGCGTCTTGGACTGGATGGCTGATCTATATAAACCATCTGACTCTCAGAAATTCATCATAACTTTTAACTCGAGGTCGAGAAACCTTGCCCCAGACCATGTCGATATCAGTAAACAAATCACCCTCTTTTCGATTAGCGGTGCCCTTTTCGGGTTTTCACCGACTAACCTCTCTCATTTCTCTTCTCGCCATCGCCCTGTAGTGCTCTTTGCGAGTTTTCACTAACAAGACTCTCTCATTTTTAATTTCTCTACTCGCCATCGCCTTATGGTGCCCGTGTGGGTTTTCACCGATAAGACTCTCTCATTTTAATTTCTCTGCTCGCTCGTATTTGATCCAAATAGTTGTATCTTCTAGTTTTGACTTTCCTTCGCCGATCGATCAAAAGGACTTGAACAGGATTTGGGGGTAAAAAGAATTTGAATTGAATTACAACTTTGGAACTTTTCAGGCGAATCATTGCCGAATCTCAACACTTGCCCCAGCTTAAACTCTTGGGGAAATGTGGATTTTTATTTTGGTGTGACTGAATCCAGAGAGAGGCTGCCTACGTATCCTTTTTTCGGAACCAAGTCGAACGTAGTTCAGGGAAACATTTTGTTTTTGTTTTGATTTTTCTTTTGTTCTTTTGTTCTTTTTTTTTTTTTATTCATTTCATTTTTTCATTTTTTTTTTCAATAACACTTTCGGGTTTCAAATAGGGTAATCAAAGAAGGGTAACCGGCTCAAAGGGTTTGCAAAAGGGTTAATGATGTTTGGGTAGCGAGAATGAAAACATTTGTCATCTCAACCGGAGAATATTTAATACTATATGGAGGATCAAACATAGTACCTTTTGACTGCATCTGAATTGACAGTCGTTTCGGGATCATTTCCTTCGATGTCCCCATGGTATAACGCTCCTTTTGGTAGCAATTTCCTTATGATGTATGGACCTTTCCAATTCGGGGCGAATTTTCCTTTTGCCTCTTCGTGGTGCGGGAGGATACGTCTTAAGACAAGTTGCCACACTTCGAAGTTTCTAGGTCACACTTTCTTGTTGTAAGAGCGGGCCATTCTTTGTTGGTACAACTTCCCGTGGCACACTGCGGCCATCTTTTTCTCATCAATCAGAGTTAATTGTTCCAGTCAGGTTTTGACCCATTCATCATCCTCGTGACATTGCTTGGATGTTTGAATCATTTTCCTGAGAATTTTCTTGATGTTTTTGTTTGCTGCTTCAACGGAGCCATTGGCTTTGGGTCGGTAAGGGGTGGAGTTGCGGTGTGTGATTTGGAACTGTTCACATACCTCCCTCATCAAGTTACTATTCAGATTTGCGGCATTGTCGGTAATGATAGTTTTTTGGATACCAAAACGACAGATTCTATTAGAATGCACGAAATCCACCACTGCTTTCTTAGTGACAGCTTTGAACGTGACTACCTCGACCCATTTTTTGAAATAGTCGATCGCAACCAAGATGAATTTGTGCCCCTTTGAGGCCCTTGGCTCGATTGGCCCGATGAAATCCATTCCCCAGGCAACAAACGGCCAGGGTGCTGACATAGGATGCAGTTCTGATGGTGGTGCATGGATTAAGTCGCCATGTATTTGACAGTTATGGCACTTCCGGACGAAACCGAAACAATCTTTCTCCATGGTCATCCAATAATATCCAGCCCGCAAGATTTTCTTTGCGAGGACGTACCCGTTCATGTGGGGACCGTATACTCCTGAATGCACCTCGCTCATAATCCTTTCGGCTTCTTTGGTGTCTACACATCTTAATAGATTTAGATCGGGAGTCCTTTTATACAGTACTTCCCCACTTAGGAAGAAACTGTTGGCGAGCCTTCGGATGGTTCTCTTTTGGTCTTCGTTGGCTTGCTCTAGATATTCTTTGGTTTTCAAGAATCTTTTGATAACATGATACCATGGTTGGACGTCGGGTTATACTTCGACCGTGTTGCAATAACCATGCCTTTCCTTGATTTGAATCTCTAACGGGTCGATGTGAACATTACCCGGATATGGAAGCATTGCAGCTAGGGTAGCCAGCGCATCGGCTAACTCATTGTGGCACCGAGGAATATATCTGAACTCGGCAGCTTTGAATCGTTTGCTAAGATCTTCCACATGTTGTCTGTAGGGAAGGAGCTTAACATCTCGAGTTTCCCACTCTCCCTGAGCCTGATTGATGATCAAATCGGAATCCCCGATGATCAAGAACTCTTCTACATCCATGTCAATGGCCATGTTCATACCCATTATACAAGCTTCATATTCAGCAGCATTGTTTGTACAGAAGAAACGGAGGCGGGTCGTGGTAGGATAGTGTTGTCCTGTGGGTGAAATCGAGATTGCCCTTATCCCAATACCTTTTGCATTGACTGATCCGTCAAAGAACATTTTCCAAGTGTCAGTGTCCTCTGAGATTACATCGACAAAATTGACTTCCTCATCTGGAAAATAAGTGCTCAAAGGTTGGTATTCATCATCAACCGGATTCTCAGCTAGATGATCGGCCAAGGCTTGAGCTTTCATGGTTGTGCGGGTGACATAGACAATGTCGAATTCTATGAGCAGGATTGCCATTTATCTAATCTCCTAGTGGTCATTGGCTTTTGGAATATGTACTTCAAAGGATCCAGCCTAGTGATGAGGTAGGTGGTATAAGCCAACAAATAATGTTGGAGCTTCTGAGCAACCCAAGTTAGAGCGCAGCAAGTTCTTTCCAACAGAGTATACTTGGCTTCGTAGCTTGTGAACTTCTTGCTTAAGTAATATATGGCCGAGAATGCACCCGAAGGAATTTTCTAACACCGTTAGGTATAAGAACAAAGGCCTCCCTGGTTCTGGCGGGACTAGCACTGGCGGATTCGATAGATATTGTTTGATCTTTTTGAAAGAGTCCTGGCATTCATCTGTCCATTTGATGGTTGTATCTTTCTTCAATAGCTTGAATATAGGCTCACATGTAGATGTCAACTGAGCGATGAACTTGCTGATGTAATTTAACCTACCCAGCAGACTCATGACTTCANATGGAACTCCGAAAGCACACTTGGCTGGGTTTAATTTCAGATCATATTTACGCAGGCGTTCGAAGAATTTCCTCAAATGCTGCACATGGTCACCTTGCGTCCTGGATTTAATGATCACATCATCCACGTACACCTCAATCTCCTGATGCATCATGTCGTGGAATATGGCGGTCATGGCCCTCATATAAGTTGACTCAGCATTCTTCAAACCAAATGGCATGACTCGGTAACAGTAGGTTCCCCAGGGTGTAGTGAAGGTTGTCTTTTCTGCATCCTCTTCATCCATCAACACCTGGTGATATCCAGCATAGAAATCGATGAAAGATTGTACCTCATGTTTGGCGCAATTTTCAACTAGGATATGTATGTTTGGCAGTGGAAAGTTATCTTTGGGACTCGCTTTATTCAAATCTTGGTAGTCGACACATACTCGGACCTTTCCATCCTTCTTAGGTACCGGAACCACATTGGCCATCCAGGTGGTGTATTGGACCACTCGGATTACTCCAGCTTTTAGTTGTTTAGTGACCTCTTTTTTGATTTTGTCACTCATGTCTGTTTTAAATTTCCTTTGCTTTTGTTGGACAGGTGGATAACCGGGGTAGGTCGGAAATTTTTGTACCACCAATTCCACACTTAGTCCGGGCATGTCGTCATAGGACCAAGCAAACACGTCTTTGAATTCAAATAGGAGTTGAATCAAAGCGTCCCTAGTTCTTTCATCCGCGTGGACGCTTATCATGGTTTCTCGAACCTCCTCTGCATTACCCAAGTTAACGGGTTCTGTTTCGTTTAAGTTTGGCTTAGGCTTCTTCTCGAATTGTTCCAATTATCGATTTATTTCCCTAAAAGCTTCTTCTTCATCATATTCTGGTTCTTGATTCATTATTTCGAGGTTAGACAGCGTATTAAGATCAGAGCATGAAGTCCGCAAGCATGTCATGTTTTTTAAGGCCGCATTATTAGGTCTGAAAAATAAGAAAAATAAACAAAAATCAGAAAGAATAATAGACGATGAAATTTTGATTTCATTTCATTGAATTTGAACAAAGGAGGGTTTACATCGGAATTCAAAAGGCAAGAAATTAAAAACACTTGAGTTACACCCTGAAATAACTTATGGTGCAGGAAAGATGGCAAAACGGAACTACCGGGACTCCCGCCTGACGGGGAATGGAGTAGCCTTCCAATTTTGGAGCTTGGCATCAGGCCCCATATACTGCACTTCATCAGTGCTGGAGCCTTCTCCTGGTTGGACCATATGAGCCTCAAACAACATGTATCTCATTGCTCCGCAGATTTCTTCAATTTCTTCAACCCTAAAAGCCTCCTCCTCTTCCTCTACGTATTTTGGCTTGACGAGTGATTCAGTGATGTCCGAAATTGGCTGAGGGAATACCCAACCATCTTTCTTACGTTGGTCAGCCCATTGTTTATCATCGGGAGTAGCTTGAAACCCTATACCGAAGAACTCCTTACTGGTAGGAAAGGTGATAGGTTCTTTAGTGCCTTGCAAGGACACCCCGAGGTTTAATCTTGTCGCTAGCGACCATAATTGATGTGTTTGATAGGAAGGGTTGAGGGCACGGGGTTCCTTCCTCATATTGGTCCGCAACCACAATATCGAAATCCTGGTAAACTATGTGCTCGCTGCCTTCTCTTGCTTCCAGGCATGGGACTGATGGGTCCCTATAAATATATTGCTCGTCCTCCCCGTGGACCACAATTTCCTGGTCTTCATACTAAAACTTAACCATCTGGTGGAGAGTAGATGGCACTGCCCCTGCTGCATAGATCCAAGGCCTTCCCAGGAGATAATTGTAGGAAGTATCCATATCCATGACCTGGAATGTCACTTCAAAATCTACAGGGCCCATTTTCAAGACCAAATCAATCTTCCTGATTGTGTCTCTCTGTATTCCATCGAATGCACGGACACACACATTGTTGGGCCTAATTCTCTCAGTCCCGATCTCCATTCTTTGTAGGGTCGAGAGAATATCAATCCCAGATATGTCGTCCACCATTACTCTTTTCACATAGTACCCTTCACATTTAACAGTTAGGTGGAGAGCTTTGTTGTGGGCAGCCCCTTCTGGAGGCAAGTCATTTTTGCTAAATAAGATCCAGTTGACTTCGAAAAATTGTTCCGCCATTCTTTCCATTTGCTCAACTGTGGTCTCGGCCGGAACATATGCTTCATTAAGTGTTTTGTTCAGGATTTTCTGATGCTCGTTTGAACTTATCAGCAAGGATAGAAGTGAGACCTGAGTGGGATACTTTCTGAGCTACTCAATTACAGCGTATTAAGAGGTTTTCATATTTTTGAAGAATTCTTCTCCCTCTCCGGCACTGATCGGCTTCTTAGGCAGAAAGCGTTTCTGCTTGCTTTTGTTCAATTCTTCCAGGTTGAGGTATTTCTATGATGAGTTTATCTCACTTGTTTCCCCAGTAATTTCTTTTCCTTTGTACGTCACCACCGTCTTGTTGTAATTCCAGGGGACGGCAGTAGTATTCTTCATGGGAGTCTGCGATGCGCGGCTAATAACCACGGGCTCATTCAGCCTTGGTGAAATTATTTTCCCCCGCGCCACATACGCCCTCTTCGGCACGTACATTTTTGGGTTGTTCATCGTTTCTTTGTTAAATTGTAACCTTCTGGGAGGACTTAACACACTTTGTTCCTTCCTGGGTGCCTTGGGGATGTAAAGAACAGCATCTTTAGAGGGTCCCATATTTGTCTTGGCTTCAGCCTTCCCCGTGGCCTAGGGGACGGGGTTACTCTTCTTTCATTTCCTTGACTGGTTTGGGTGCCGCCTTGGGCTTTTTCTCCACATCTGCGATGGCGATGATAGCTTTTAAATCTGGATCAAAATCCTGGTCTTTGCAAATCATACCAATGACGGGCCCATTATTGTGAGTGGGCAATGGATTGTTCATCACTTTGGGAGCCTCTTCATCCCTTAACACCACCTTCTTTTGTTCTATAAGGCTTTCCACAGCCCGTTTGAGGGTCCAGCAATCCTCCGTGTCGTGTCCTTCTGCTACGAAATGGTAGGCACAATTGGTACGCCGCTTGTATGACGCTGATGTTGGGTTTTGCCTGGTCGGAGGTACGGGCTATAGAAGCCCCATCTGTACTAACTTTGGGAAAAGGCTTGAATACGGCTCATCGATGGGAGTGAAGTCAGGTCTCCTCGGTGGTTCACGGGGGTAGGTGTTGTATGGATAGTTGTTTTGAGGAGGGCGTGGGTTATAGGGAGCTGGTGGAAAATGGTTATTTCTTGGGGGTGGAGCTCTGTTCCGGTTGTATTGTTGTTGCGGCCTGGGATGCGGCTGAGCGTTCATCACCGCATAAGGAAAAGGGGAAGTAGTATAAGTTGTGTCTTGGTGAGGATAGTAGTTTTGGGAAGTTTTGGATAATGGACCTGGGTATTGCCGAGAATTCCTGACATCGGAAGCCAACATGGCCCCTTCTTCTTTCTTCTTTCTATTGGTTGTACTCCCGGATCCGCTTTGGATGGCCTGAGAGGTTGCACTTATGGCAGATTGGCTCAGGATACGACCGATTTTTATACCATTCTCAACCATTTCTCCAATTTTGATTGCTTCCGCAAATGGTTTGCCCATGGCGGACATCATATTTTGGAAGTAATCAGCTTCCTGTGCTTGTAGAAAGACACTGGCCATTTCAAACTCATCCATCGGAGGTTTGGCCCTGGAGGCCTGCTCGCGCCACTTAATAGCGTACTCTCTGAAGCTTTCTGAGGATTTCTTTTTGAATTTGGATAGAGAGTTCCTATCGGGAGCGATGTCCACGTTGTATTGGAATTGTCAAACAAAGTCCCGTGCCAGGTCATCGCATATGTGCCAGTGGGATATATCCTGATCCATGTACCATTCTGATGCAATCCCTGTCAAGCTTTCTCCGAAATATGCCATAAGAAGTTCCTCTTTCCCACCTGCTCTCCGGAGCTGGTTGCAATACCTTTTCAGATGAGCTATGGGGTCCCCATGTCCGTCATATTTTTCGAACTTGGGGGTTTTAAACCCGAGAGGCAAGTGGACGTGTGGGAACATGCACAAGTCTGCATAGGAGACGCTTTTCTGCCCGCTCAGCCCTTGTATATTCTTGAGGCTCTGCTCAATACTCTTCATTTTCCGAGCCATTTCTTCGTGCTCGGGGCTTTTCTTATCTTGTCCCAAAGTGACCTCACACTGAGGTTGTTGGGGGTATGAATTGGGAGTAACATGAGTGGTGTCCAAATGGACGGGCGGTGTTTGGAATGTGAATGATGGTGGCTCGAAGCTTGGCCCATAGATAGTCGGTGGAGCCGTGGCAGAGATTGGTGGTGCGGTGAAGATGTTGGAAGACACACTGAAAAACAGGGCCTGGGGGCGAACCTCAGAAGGCCTTCCGGCAAAGTGAGCCGACATAGTTGGATATCCAAACGGCGTGGCTGGGTAAATTATGGGGATGTTGGAGGTCCCGCCTGTCATGGGAATTATCTCTGGGAAACCCGGGATGGTACTGGGCGGTTCCCTACCATTGGACCATGCGTTCCACATTTACAGCATGCGGCAACACAGAGTCTTGTTCTCTTCAGCTGTTGCTGACTCAGATGTTGGGATGGACGGATTCAGGTCTTCTAGGGAAGAGTTGACGATTGATAAGTGACTTTCGAATGTCATTTGTATGCTCCCTTTTGATCTAGTTAAGTAAGGATGGGAAGCCAGGTTACCGCAAAACCAACCACCTAAAAACACCTCAAAAGATTGAAACAACAAAACGTTAGGTTGAAGCATTTATCACATAGGGAATCGCACGTTTGGGGTATGCAATGCACCTAGGCAATTAAATGTTTTCTATATGTTTTGCAACAGTTGTGTATTTCATCCGGATTTATTTCTTGGTTTGAACTTTTCTCTTTTCTTTGTCATTTTATCACTCTTTTCCTTCTTTTGTTATTATTTTCCACTCTTTTATTCCTTACTCGGTTTCCTTTCTTAAGGTTATGATCGAATCCTATGTGCATTGCCTACGTATCACGGCACCGCGTGAATCAGATCATCACGTAGTTCAAGGGATAAATCTGAGGGAAATAAACATTTTTCTAAAACTTTCATTCATTAGAAAAAAAAGACTTCCGATTACAAAAAAATTTTAGCCCACTTTTGGAAATTTAAAATTACAAAACAGACTCAACACATACTTTTCTTGGAGATGTAAAAGCTATAGTGGACTTAGACAGGACTGTAACAGGAAAACAAAATACAGACTCGAGAAAACATCAAGAGTACATCAGTGCTTCCAATGCTCCAGGGACCCGCGGGGCATCATTCGGCCTTGCCACGGGCCTGCGTACCATATCTTGCTGGAGGCGGCATAGGTCATCCATTATGTTGTGGACGAAGATCATTACCGCTGAGAAGAAGGTGGTCCGAGTCATATCTTCGCATTTCTGGTATTTGGTGACAATGTAATTGGATATATCCCGGACCCTTTGCCTGATGATACCTTTTTCCTGAAGTAGACGCCCGATCTGCTGGGATTTTGCCTCTAAAACCTAGGCGTCTTCGTGACTCTGCTCTTGCCATTGTTGCAATTCGTCTTCTAACTGAGCTATCATGGCGTAGCACTGTTCCCTTTCTGCCTTAAATCTTTTTGCTTGCTTGGTCGTTTCATTTTCAAAGGTAGCCATCCTTTCTTTTAAGCCCATAACTTCTTGGTCATGCTTTCTCTTTATTTTTTGCACGAATTCTGCCCTTTCTTCTGCATTCTTTGCCAATTTTGCTCGAACTTGGGTCAAATCCTCTTCGTCTTTGTCCAGGTCATCACCATAGCTACACAACTTTTTCCTGACATTGGTGACAAGTCTTTCGTCAGCTCTGCTTCTATCAGGGTTTTCAATGGCTATCCTCATTTTCTGGATCTGAGCCCGGAGGGTCTCATTTTCTTTATTCAACCTATTTCTTTCCCCTTCGGCTGCAGCAGTTTGTAGAGTGTTTTCAAATTTGAGCTCCCTGATCTGGGCCTCCAATTTGCTTATTATAGCCCGGTAGTGTTTTTTCTTCTCTAACCAAACCCAGTGTTTTTGTGTCTGCTCTGTAAAATGCTGCACGTGAGGTCTTTTCGCAGGTCGCTCTGGTTCTTGGTGCTCTCTGCCTATTATGCCATACCAATAAGTGTAGGCAGGCTCCACTTCCCCCTTGGATAAATTTCTTACCCGAGTCTGAGTTTCTAAAAATCTGCACTGGTTCCAGATCTGACGGACCCTGTCTTCAGGAAATGTAGCTCTCGAACATAACTCAATGGCTTGTTGGATTAAGTCCTCATCATGTGAAACACCCTGTTGTCTTCCCAACTGCCGTAAGACCCGATGCGGGGCATATGGCTGAATGCTTCGCAGACCCATTAACAAAAGATAGCACACCTCAGTAGACATATTGATAACCTCGCCGACAGGGAGCCAGCCGAATGTCCACTCGATTCGGTCGGCAGTCAATGAACTCAAATGTGAGTTCCAGGCCTCTATGCCCTCAGGATATTTTTGGCCCTCTACCTGAGTACCATGTTCTTCGATACAATTCAAATCGGTTAAGCCGTAGTTCATGTAGCCTCGGCGGTGATAGAGGTGCTCGATCATCCAGATTTGTAGGAGCAGATTGCACCCTTCAAAGAATTTTCCTCCAGACTGGCAAATCGACAAGGCGCGGTAAATCTCAGCTAAAACCATCGGTATGAGGGTGCCATTGGACTTTTTTATCATGAAATCTGCCATCCCCACCAGTCCGATATCTATGAGTCCGTCACTCCTTGGGCAGATTAAGGTGCCCAAGAATGCTACCACAAAAGCTATCCCCCGGCGGGCTTCCCATTTAGCCTGGTTCTTGTGAGTTAGACCAGTGTTGTCCACTACGTAACCCCGAGGATCTCCATAACGTTTGTATAGGAAATAGAAAGCGTAGAACCCTTCGGATAGGTGTGGGTCTTGGACGTCCCCACTAATGTTCAAAAGATCCAAGAACTTATCCGGAGTTACTGCCCTGGGTGCCACCGGATATCGACTTCTGAGATTGTCACCGAGACCGGCATACCCTACTATTTCCTCCAGCGTGGTTGTCAACTCAAAGTCTGAAAAGTGGAATACATTGTGGGCGGGGTCCCAAAACGATACTAGAGCTTCGACGATGTCCATCCTTGGCTTGATTTTAGAAGACCAGTAAGTCCGCCTAAAGCTTTTACAGCAGACTTTCTACTAACTTCCCCCAAGTTGCTCCACCACATATGGAGTCCCGAGGGGATTTCCTCAACGGCCCTAAAGGGAATGTTTTCAACTGTATTCATCCTGCACATTTGTTTTGATTCAAAACCACAAAAAATTTTACTGAATGCGAAAAAGTGTTATTTTTTGCAAAAAGTTTTGTAATAAAGAAAATGGACCATCTTTGCGAATACGGACCTTCAAAACTTCGGGTAGGAAGTTTTTAGGGCTGTGTTCGCTAGTTGGGTCAAAATTTGGAAAAAACCACAGGCGGTTATTTTTGCAAAACATAGCCTTTCGGTGCCCCGTTTGGGCAATTTGGCTATTTATGCAAGAATGGTGTCACCTAATTTTATTTAGGACCATATCTTTTGATTTTGAAAAATGAGGTTGGACCCGATGAGGGTTGCCTACGTATCCCACACCGGTGAGAATCAAACAAAGCATAGTTCGAAAAAATCTTGACTGATTAAAAATATACACCTATTCACTTTGTTTTGGAATATTATTTTCCTTCTTCATTTTCAGAAATTTTGGCAGAGTTTCGGTATATTTCAAATACAGGGATTTTCAAAACAAGGTGAATTTTCTATTCTACCTCACTCTTGGTTTTTCTGTTTGTTTTTATTTTTTAGCCGGTCAACACACAAGCCGAAACAAATAAATGCACACGTAGCAGGTAAGATGCATCAGGATAGTCTTTCATTCCGGGTACACCTGTCCTAGACGGACCCAACCCCTGTGTTGAGTCCCCTAAGACAAATGCATGTGATGCAGATAAGCGTTCCAATTAGGGATCCGGCATGAGGTTTTGTTATTCTAGGCTTAGACCTGGGGTTTTGTTCTAGACCAGGCTTACCCGAGCGGACAGCTCGAGCCGAGGTTAGGGCAACATACCGGGAATACAGAAGCTTCACCGGCTTTGCAACTTGTCCGTACCTCGTTCAAAAATTTGGATATGACTCTAAAATAAAAGAAGTCACACGAAGTGCACACTTCCCAGATGATTTAAAAGACTCAGAGAGAAGATGGTTTCGTAACAGTTTATATACAGTCCAAATAATACCAAAGCGGTAAAAAGCAGCATTTAACACATTAGGCTCAAAACACGTAAAAATCAGACAATCATGAAATCCAAATATAACAGTTTTTCTAATATCGAATTCTTGAATCCTGAACCAGATTCTGGGTTCAAGTCCCCAGCAGAGTCGCCAGAGCTGTCACACCTCCTTTTTTCTCCGGTAAGGGTGGGATAAGGGAGTTTTTCCACTTTAAGTGACATTATTCGAATTTGGGATTTTTATTAGTTTTTAGAGTCGCCACCACGGATTTTTAATGATGTTCCGAGACACCGTGTGATTTTTAAAATCTCAAACCGAGGAATTTTTTACTCTATTTTGATTTGTCTGCGACCAGAAATCCGAGTAAGGAATTCTGTTAACCCGGGAGAAGGTGTTAGGCATTCCCGAGTTTCATGGTTCTAGCACGGTCTCTTAACTATTAATATTTTGCCTAAATTATCTGATTATTTACATAGTTTAACCTGTTGTGCATTTAGCCGTTTAATTTTTAACCGCTTTCAGTATTTATGGATTTATCTTGAAACAAGTCACGATGGCGTGAACTTGTTTGTTTTTTGGACATATTATAACAATGCCACATGAAATGCACCCGTAATTACAACATGTGATTTTTATTATAATTTGAAGTTGAAGACGGGGACATGAGTTGCCGCACCCGAGTGTAGATTACGTAATCAAGACTATGGTCGTGACGGTATTATATTGCCTATTTGAGGCGATGTTTGATTATTCTTTATGTTTTCTATTTGAAGAAACATTTTAGTTTTAAGATCAATTAGGACATTTATGAATTTATGTTAAACAAGTCATGATGGCATGAACTTGTTGTTTTTGAGCACACGGCAAACACGTCACATGAAATGTACCCGTGGTTGCTATGAACATTTTATTAATGTTCGAAGTTAAGGGTCGGGGGCATGAGTTGCCACTCCGGAGTGTAGATTATGGTAATCTTGGAATGACACTTGATTTTAATTTTTACCCAATTTTCACACTAAAGGTATCACTCTACCTAAAGGCTTGCCTAAAATGATGTTCATTAATCTACAGATAGCATGTTTCAGGCTATGACCATATCTTAGCCCCAAATTGTTTAACCCTTTCGGCACATCTTAGTTTTAGGCTATTTTTGTAAGAAGAGGAAAGCTATGTTACGCAACTAAAGCATGCTAACAAAAAAGGTCTAAAATTACTGATTTACAAATCACACATTCAAAAAGTCAAATAAACACACAGAACATTGACTGAAATAGTTTTATCAACTTCAAATGACCTAAACTCATACTTTTTGATATACACATTGAGTTCTACATATTGCTGTAAATTTTGGCCTCTGAAGAACACGAGATGAATCTGATGAGAAAATACTTTGAATAGAAAATTCATATTTGTATATACTTCAAAATTCCTTTGATCTAAAAGTAGTCATTTTCAGAACTTCAATAAGTATTTACGGGGCCATTTGGACAGGTTGATTTGAACGCAGAATTGTAAGAAAAGATTTAGAAAGGGTGATACTTGATGACGAATTCCACGATAACAAGAAATCGAAATTAATCGTTCGATGTCTGCTCGTTCTCCCCTCTTCAATTCCCAATGAACAACATGATCTTGACCTATCATTTATTTTGAATTTTTCAATCAAATCTGAATACTTAAAAAATTAACGTATGAAACTTTGTACTTAAATTTGAGAATAAACAACCTTGAGGCTAAGGGCCTTTCGCATTTTCCAAGCCCAATGGATTATGCTCAGGCCCTGACTGGCCATTATCAATAGCTTGGTCCATTTTAAACTATCCAGAATAGCCATGTTTGAGTCCAGTGTACTCAAAACAAATCTGGAGCTAATTATACACATTTTTTCTGAAAATTATAGGAACACATACATACTGAAAGGAAGAACTGCTGATACAATAAATATAATGTCCAGTCTTATATTACAATGATTATGAAAAGGTAAGTCTGAGTAAATTACAATCTGAAACGAAATTACAGCTTCTACTAAAAATACATTTTTTAGATAAAGAGAACTGAAAATTAAAGCTTCTAATTTGGTTGCTCCAACTTGGGTTCTCTATGACTATGCACTTGTGCCTCCATTTGCAATTTCTGAGCACCCAAATAAGTAGGTGTGTTGTGCATCCTTCAGAGCAAATCTGACAATTAAGGGGTCCGATCTGACTCTAATGATGCTATACTATATAGTACTAAAAAGAACATTTTTATGCATTCCTCCCGGAATGAACCTGATCATGAAAGAGACCAGATTCAATTCCAGTCCCTATTAGACCCTTAACATTCAACTGTATGCTACACGACAAATTTCAGCAAGTGTCCATACAAAGACTTTGACTACTCTAGGCATTTTTAAGGAGTGAATATGACCATTTGGGGGTTCAGATTCCTTGCCTTAATGCCTTTTCAACCATAAAATTCGTACCCTAAAGGGGCGTAATTTTAGTAAGTAACTAATGTTTGTGCACTACTATGGGGTGAATTTGACCATTAGAAGGTCAAATTCATCTATCCTAGTGCAGATTATCTCAGTAAAAACTGAGGTAGACACAAAGAAAACATCCAACTCATTCTTATGAATACTAACAACACAAAATTCATAGTCTAAACACAAAGACATAAACCAAACTCTACTAATCACATACCAACAAAATAACTTCAAAAAATGACAAATACATCGGATTCATCTACCCATAAAGCTAATTGATATGTTAAGCATTACATTTTCAGATTTTTCATACAACAGGAAAGAAAGTTTCAGTTACAAAATAAAAACAGACTAACACAGCAAATAGAAGGAAAAGATTCAAATCTGAAAATTTCATTAAGAGTGANAAACCAAACTCTACTAATCACATACCAACAAAATAACTTCAAAAGATGACAAATACTTCGGATTCATCTACCCATAAAGCTAATTGATATGTTAAGCATTACATTTTCAGATTTTTCATACAACAGGAAAAAGAAAGTTTCAATTACAAAATAAATAACAGATTAACACAGCAAATAGAAGGAAAAGATTTAAATCTGAAAATTTCATTAAGAGTGAATCGTTACATACCTTTTCAAAGAGCAAGATAACAAAACTTGACCAAATAAAGGTCAAGCAAAAGATGACAGTCAGCAAAAGAAGAAAAACCCCAGCAGCAGCAAACAGAAAACCCAAAAACCAAACAGCCCAGCAGTGTTACAACGGCTTGGTCTGAAAGTCTGAGCCAAGGTTTTGCTCTCATCTGACGGGGAGTGAACTCTAGGGTTTCTGAGTTCTTAGATCCGAAATAGGTCATGGTAGGGTGGCCTTTTGGGTAAAATAACAGTGCGACGTGGTTTAGGGGGAGGTGAGGACTGCCTGGTGAGAATTTGGGGTGGTTTGGAGGTGGTCCGCCGTTGATAGGCGATTTCCGGGCGGCGAAAGACGGTGGGAATCCTAGGGCGGCTAGATTTTATTTTGAAGAGAAGAGAGAGAGACGGACAGGGGGAGGGGGGTGTGAGACTTCTAGGCTTGAGAGGGGGGAGGCTTTTGGACAGTTATATACTAGGGGGTGAGGAGTTCTCAATCGTTTGATCAAAAGAGATCAACGGTGTGGATCCTCCATAACTTAAACGGGGTCGTTTTGGGATCAGGGGCTGGGGCATGCCGGGTTTTTGATTTGGGCCTGGTATTAGGAGGGGGATTTGGGTTTAGGGAGATGGCCCAACCGATTTTAGCCCCTATTTTTTTAGCAAACCTTGGGTTAATTAAAACTAAATCCATCAATCTAATTAAAATTTCTAAAAATATATTAATTAGTTCTAACCTAGCTTATCTAATTATAATTTAACTAATGAGTGAATCAAAAAGTGAAATCATTAATTTAGTACCCATAATTATTTAAAGAACAAATTTTGTGATTTTCTTAGTAAAAATAATTAAATTATGCAAATAATTATCAAGAACCTAATTATTCCAAATAATAAAAGTTTTAAAATATTTTTGTTATTATTTTATATGTTATAAATTTTAAAATATGAATTGTGATCATACAATGCAAATAATTCACAGATAGACACTGAAATTCAACAAAAATCCCTAAAATTAATTTACTTATCCAATTTTGTAGGAGTATTTAGTAGGTGAAAAATTACATGCTGACAAAAAGCATGACAATCAACTAGACTTCAATGAATATTTAATCGAGTAGAGAAATTCCTGAATAGTTGAGTGCGGGTCTGTTGGCTTTTTTATAAATACCGTCAATTTTGATAATATTCGGCTAAGACCAACCCCTTGCGGGGCCTCAATCTCCTACTTCCCCGCTCCGCCCCAACCTGGCTCATACAAGAGAAAGGATTTCATCAATTAAAGAGTTGGATTATTGAGGGTACATGGTGGTATTTCATGGATTTACATAATAGCACAGAGAGAGAAAAATTACACAAATCCGGTGTTTCCACCGTATCGGTGAATGTACGATATATGTCTTTTATACGCATTTTATCACTTCACTAGTTAGTTTGTGTATATTTTCATTTCTCAATTTGTCTTCAACTGTGATAAATTTATGTGGTTTGTTTTAAACACCAACGGTATGTTTGGTATAACGAAAAATATTTTTCGTGGAAAATATTTTTCAAGAAAATATTTTATTAGAAAAAAATTTTTATTCATTTTCCGATGTTTGGCACAAAAATTAAGAAAAATAACTTCTCCAGAGTATTCATAAATAATTTAGATACAATAAACATGAAGCCATAAACTTTCGAACCAACAACCTTCTGAACCCACAAATTTTATCAACTTCTGAATCGCTCAACTTTCGAACCGCAAAATTTCGAACCCGTAAACTTTATAACTTTTAAACCTGTAAATTTCCAAATATATAAACCTACGAATTCATAACTTTGGAACTTGTAAAATTTCGAACATGTAAACCGAAAGATGAAAAAACTAAAACTGAAAATATATAAAAGAAATATTTTTTTCCCGGAGGGGGGGAGGGGGGGGTTTGAAGGGGGGTGAGCAGAAAAACAAAAAAAAATAGAAATTTAAAATTAGAAAAAAAAACTTTTTTTTAGCACAGGTACCTACTGAGTGCGAGTGTCGAGTGCTGAGTGATGAGTGATTGAGAGACATGAGTGACAGTGAGGTTGCCCGAGGGGCTGATGCTGAGTGACTGTGAGGTGCTAAGTGACT
>MDKI01207562.1:0-22737 GCA_005239505.1 Nicotiana paniculata | reverse complement strand
TTAAGAGATAAATGTAACCATAAACCAAGAATCATTCCATTCGGTTCCTTTACAAGTTTAGGCCTGCAATGCAAGTTAGTTGTGTGTTCCTTGAGATTTCTCAAAGTTGTACTGTGAAATCATTCAACATACAATACAGCTAGCTATCCATCCATGTACTCTCATATTGAGAAGCACTTCTTGTCCCCCAAGATTCTCAGATTGTATATGTCGATTCCATATACCTAATTTAACCACCGAAAAGTTGATCAAGTACAATTTATAATTTTAACTTGTAAGACACATATGATTGAGAATAAGTTATAGGTTTAGTAATCCCTTTCTATTGGTAAGAGTTATGGTCTCGTTATCTAAGGGAGTATGATACAATCTTTCTCAAGAATACTTAAGGATTTTTCCCTACTTTGATCCGGGAAAAAGACATATGTTAAAGGGATTGTCCATAGAACCGACTCAGGTATCTTAAGGCTATCCCTTCTTTATTTTGGCATGATCCATGCGATACGAACGAAACGTGCAAATGCACAAATTTCATAAATGACTCTATTCATAAAAATATTAGCGATATCTATGTTCTTAAATTTCCATGTGTCATAATATTTTATCAACTATTCATGGGTCTCAGAAAAATATGAAAGTTGAAAAGAGTTTACTTTATGGTATTACTCAAAGGCAAAATGGTCTTATGAAACTCCGAAAGATTTTATTAATGTACTTTTCATGCATTGTATTCATGTGCATTGACCCATGACTCAGACGGCGTTATATACGTGTATATATGTAAATGGGATATGGGAAAATGTTACGGTGTTATATACGAACCACCACCTGATCAGTTGGTATATGATGATGACGTTGCCCACAGTGGCTGAAATATGATTCAAACGACGTTATATATACGTATATATGTATGTATATTCAAACGATGTTATATACGCGTATATATTTATGTATATATATATGTATATAGGATATGAGAAAGGTTACGTCGTTATATACGCACCACCACCTGATCAGCTGGTATATGATGATGATGTTGCCCACAGTGGCCGATATGATATGATGGGATGCCCTTAAAGGCTGATGATGTTATGAAACATGTACCTATGCATGACATGACATTCATACGCATATGACTCTAAAAGTAATTTATGATTTACAAAGTTATTCAGGCTTACAGATTAAGTCATGTACTCTATATTTCTTCTATGTTCTTATGTACTTATTTATGTGTCTTACATACTCGGTACATTATTCGTTCTAACGTCCCTTTTGCCTGGGGACGCTGCGTTTCATGCCCGCAGGTCCCGATAGACAGGCCGAGAGCCCTCCAAGTAGGCTATCAGCTCAGTGGAAGATGATGGTGCGCTCCATTTGCTTCGGAGTTGCTTGTTTGGTTAGTATGATTTAGATGTGTATTGTTTTGTATAGTGGGACTCTGTCTCGACCTTTACGACATTTATGTACTCTTAGAGGCTTGTAGACATATGTCGTGTACGTGAAAGATTGTACGGCCTTATCTACCTATGTTTTGAGTTTATAAATGATTATGTTGGCCTATTAGGCTCGTACGTCATGTGTATATATGATGTAATAAGAAAGAAATGTCACGTTGGTGCTCGGTTGAGTAAGGTACCGGGTGCCCATTGCGGCCCATCGGTTTGGGTCGTGACACTTTATGTGAAAGCATTTGCCAAGATATATTTTGAACTCACAAAGACCCTCAGACTCATTGCTAGACATAATCAGATCATCAGCATACACAATAACATTTACTCAAACTTTACCCTTTTTCATAGTGAAATAGAGTAACTAGAGTATGAATTTTTGAACCTATAGTCCTCCAAGGCAGCCGGCAACTTAGAAAACCAACACCTCGCCGCTTGCTTTAACCCATAAAGGGACTTCCGAAGTCTACATACTTGTCCTGGACTTGAAACACAAAACCCAGGAGGTAATTACATGTACATCCCCTCCTGAAGATCCCTATGTAGGAAGGCATTATGTATATTTATTTGATATAACTCCCAATTCTTTGCCACTTCTACAACCAAAAATGTGAACAATCATCATCTTTTCCACTGGGGCAGACGTTTCATTATAGTTGATCCCATCTACTTGATTATTCCCGAGAATAACTAGTCAGGCCTTGTGTCGCTCAATTATTCCATCACAGTTGTACTTTATGTTGTAAACCTACCTGCAATCGAGAGCCTTTTTATTAGGAGGCAGATCCTCTATTACCTATATTCTGTTATTCTCTAGCACCTGTATTTCTAATCTCATTGCTTCTCTCTACTTTCTATCTTTTACCGCCTTAGAGAAGTGAGCCGGTTCATGAGCTGCAGTGATTTCTGCAAGGAAAGCTCTTTGTTGTACAGAGAATTTATTGCAATTCACATATTGTGTTAAAGAATAAGGCGTACCTGAGTGATGTTGTAAAGTAGATGAAGGACAAGATGGACTCAATTTCAGGAAAATATTAGTAACATAATCACGCAAATGGACCAGTGTGTGTTTTTTGGCGGTGTCCGCGTCCCAAATGCTCCTCGTCTATTATTTCATCTTCCTCAATTTTGGCCTAAATTTTATAACAAACTGAACGGTTATCTTGAGTATTTTGTCCTTGTTTCTCCTATTTGATGCCTTTCATATGTGTATTTTTCATCGTGTGACTTGCCGGGGTGGTTGGTTTGGTTTCACGGAGCTTTAGATTGAATTGGGACACTTACTCCCTTGGTTGGAGGCTTAAGTTGTGAGGGTTGATTGGAGTTTGACTTTTATGTAGACGACTCTGGAATGGTGTTTTGATGGTCCCAATAGGTCGTATGGTGATTTTGGACATAGGCATATGTCCAGACTTAAATTTGGAGGTTCCTAAGTTACTTTGGTTCTATTTGGTAAAAGTTGAGAAGTTGTAGGTTTGGAAGGTTCATAGGTTTGACTGAGAGTTAAATTTGATGATATCGGGCCTGGATTGTAGTTCCAAAAGTTGGAATAGGTCAGTTGTGTCATTTGGGACTTGTAAGCAAAATTTGATGTCATTCCGAGGTCTTTATGCATGTTCAACATAAGTTTTGAATTTAGATTAGTTTCTTAGGCTTGAATTGAGGTGCGGTTCGTGGTTTTAATGTTGTTTGATGTGATTTGAGGTCTCGAGTAGGTCCTTGTTATATTGGTACTGGTTATGATTGGATGGTGTCCCGGGGCCCTCAGGGGTGCTTTAGATGAGTTTCGGATCATTATGGACTGGATTGGCATTGCTGCAGTTTTTTTTAGTTTTGGTGTTTCCACATCTGCAGAAATATGGTCGCAGATGCGAAGCCGCATGAGCGGCCTTGGATGTGCAGAAGCGGAGTTGGGCGAGAGTAACTAGGGATCGCATATGTGGATGTTGGGGTGCAGAAGCAAACCCGAAGATGCAGAAGAGGGGCTGCAGATGCGAGAGGTCGGGAGTTTATGTGATTCTCGCAAATGCGAGATTGTGTCCATAGAACCAGAGCCGCAAATGCAGCAGTTTTGTCCGCAAATGCGGAAATGCTAGATAGAATATTATTCAAAGGGGTTGGCCAATTTTTCATTATTTGGAGTTGTGAAGCTCGGCTAAAGGTGATTTTTGGAGGGATTTTCACCACAATTGAAGGGGTAAGTGTACTTCACTTGATTTTGATCATAGATATTTATTATCCATGGATTTTTACACCTAATTTATGTGGATTTAAGGTGGAATTTGGGGGTTTTGGGCTATGATTTTGGAGAGTGAAAATTGATGATTTGAGGATCGATTTAATGTTGTATTTGACGGAAACACACATGTTTGGACTCGTATTGGAATGAGTGTTCGGGATTTGTGAGTTTTGACGGGTTTCAGGTTGTGAGAATGTGGTTGACTTTTGACTTTGCATAATTGATTCAAGATCATATATTTATTATTTGGGATTATTTTCTATGGATTTTATTGATAATATTAAGTAATTTTAGCTAGATTCAAGTCGTCCGGATGTTGATTCATGCGGGAGGCCTTTTTGGAGTACTAATTTAGCTTGCTTGAGATAAGTATCTTACCTAAATTTGGTTGAGGCACTAGTTGCCTGGATTATTTTTGATGGAGACGTGCTATGGGTGACGCACATGTGAGGGTTTGAGCCCATGTGCGTGCAACGGGGTATTATTCATTCTCGGGGTAGTGCCTAGGTTATGGTATGCATTGAAATGATTTATATGCTTCATGTTGTGATGTTTCTTGTTTGTGTACCCCTCTGTGATCCATTTGAACCATGTCTGAGGTTACATAGTGGTTAATCTCCTTATTGAACTTGATAATTGCTACTTTTGTGATGAAATTGTCCGATTTGAGTTATGGTAGCATATTTTGCACATGCATACACTTTAGCATGTCACTTATCCTAGTCCGTAAGTATGAAATTTGATATCCACTCATTGTGTGGCATGGATTAAACTAGTAGCACGTGAATTATCTGTGCGATTGTGATTATTGACATGTGAGTTGTCTGTGCTGTTGTGATTATTGGCGCGTGAGTTGTACGTGAGGTTATGATTATTGGCACGTGAGTTGTCTGTGTGGTTGAGATATGATTGGCAGATGAGTTGTCCGTACAGCATGTGGATAAGGATATCCCCCTCGGCTCACCCTCTCATGTTTCTTTCTTGATGGTATGTACGCGGTAGGAGAAAAACAAGCCTGTGTTTGATTTGGTAATTGAATTTTTTCTTTACTTGCAATTTCCTTGGTTGTTTACCTGTTTTATTTGCATATCATCCTTACATGCTAGATTAGGAATGCATACCTCTCTTGTTTTTCATATCTTCTTTATATGATGGATTGTTAACTGAGCAGAGTATGTTATGTTATCTTATGCACCAAAGTGGCTTTATCCGCGATTCATGACTTGATCATATTATTGATGTATACTTGTGTGATATATGAGTTGAGCAGTTTATTAGCGAGTATCATTATTAGCGAGTATAATACTTGCTGAGTACATGGGGTCAGCTGTACTCATACTACACTCTACACTTAATTGTGTAGATCTAGGTGTTGGACCGAGCCATCAGTAGCTGTGACTTGTTGCTGACTTCGAGGGGTGAGGTAGAGCTATATCTCGATCGCAGTTTTAGCATCTCTTTTTATTTTAACTTTTATTTTCATTCAGACAATATTTAACTGTCACGACTCAAAATCCTAAGAAAGGTCGTGATGGCGTCGGACACCTCTGTCAGGCAAGCCAACACTATAAGTTAATTAAATTTCTATTTTAGTATTTTGAAATCATTACTTTTCATTACACTATATAATAATCAATAAACTTTACTGAGTAAATAACAATGTCTTAACAAATTTAATTAACAAATAAATATCAAAGTCATCCCAGAACCCGGTGTCACAAGTGCATGAGAAATTTCTAGGAAACAAATGTAATACAATAACTGTCCGGAATACAAATTGGACAGAAAAGAAATGTCAATACTCTGAAGGAGACTCTGCTGGCTGCGGGCCATCTCGGGGGATGTATCTCACCTAAATATCCATATCAACCATGCGGCTGTGCCAAGCTAGGCCACTAGACATACATCTGCATGTGCAACAAAATGCACAGCAAGTGTAGTATGAGTACAAAAACAACGTGTACCCAGTAAGTATCCCGCCTAACCTCGAAGAGGTTGTGACGAGAGGTCGACTTTAACACTTACTAGAGGTCAAATAATATCAGATACAGTAACGAAATGAATAAGGATGAAACAAGGCAAATATATGAAACAACAGATATAAATTACGTGGTACTTTTCCTTTTTATTTTTTTCACAACTTACTCAACTCTCAACTAGCAAGTTCCCTCCGTACCGGAGCATATACATAGATACAATGGATTTCCTCAAAGAGGTAGTCATACTTCAAATTAGGGAAAGCCCTTAGATATACTGGCTTCTATTACGCACGATTCCATGAAGATAATTTATATATAGGAAATGCCGAGGCGTACGGCCCGATCTAACATAAAAGTAAACTGTGCACTGACGAAGGGTCGAACGACGCGAACCATAGATGCATCTATTAACCTGCCGAGGCGAACAACCCGCTCCCATGAGGGCGTGGTACATAAATCCTGCCGAGGCGAACAACCCGATCCCATAAGAGTGTGGTAGGAGGACTTACTTCGCTCGCGAATCATACTTGCGACGCGGTTACACATAGATTTCTCGAGTTATTAATGTATTCGTCCATTTCTTTTCAAAACAGGAACTTTCAAGATTCCCATTTTTATAACAATTTTCGATTCCTTTCAAAAATATTTAATAAGTATGCTCAATCCAGCTTCTTCTCAAAGAAAACAATAAACACAAGCCAAATATAATAACAACAAAGCATAATGTAAGCCTAAAACTACCCGGACATAGGCATAACTAGTAGCTACGTACGGACTCTAGTCACCTCGTGCGTACGTAGCCCCCCACAAATAGTATCACATAATTAATTATTTCACCTATGGGGACAATTCCTTCTTACAAGGTTAGAAAGGAGACTTACCTCGCTCCGAAGATTCATAACCGGCTTCCAAACCCTTCCGATGACTCAAACTGATGCACAACACCCCAAAACTATCTAAATAATGGGCAAACCAATGAAAATATACTCTAATACTTATAACAATTCAATTTATATAAGTTCCCAACTCCGCTTGGAAAGTCGATAAAATCACCCTCGGGCCCACGTGCCCGAATCCCAAATTTTTTTGAAGATAAAGATTACCCATAACTTTACAAACTCAAATGTATAGTCCTCTTTCAATTTCATGCCCAAATTCATGGTAAAATCCAAAAATACAAATTCTAGGTCGTTCTTCAAAAATCCTGAATCTCCACAAATTTTCATGTCTAATCCATGTATAATCCAAGTATTTAACCCAAAATGGGAAGAAATCACTTACCTTATGGAAGATGCCGAAAATGCCACTCCAAATTTTCTCCAAAATTGCCTTCCATGGAAGAAATGAAGGGCAAATGAGCCAAGACCTCGGTTTAAAATAACACACTGCCCAGCCCTGACCTTCGCACCTGTGGCCTCCAGCGTCGCACCTGCGGGCGCGCAGGTGCGCCCAAGCACCCGCACCTACGGCTTCCCCAGCTCCAGCCAAATCTCGCATCTGCCAGCAATTAGGCGTACCCGCGACTCTCACACCTGCGACCCTTATTGTACAGGTGCGATCGCACCAGACACCAGATGCTTCAGCCCTTCCTCAAGCTCCAAATTCGATTAGTTAACCACCCGGAATCCACTTGAGGCCCCCGGGACCCCTTCCAATCACACCAACCTGTTCCAAAACATAATGCAGACCTGCTCGAGGCCTCAAATCACCTCAAATAACATCGAAACAATGGATCGCAACTCAATTAAATCTTTATAAACTTGGAATTTCCAACTTCTACGTTCGATGCCGAAACCTATCAAATCACGTCCGATTGACCCCAAATTTTGCATACAAGTCACATTTAACATTACGGACCTACCACAACTTTTGGAATCGGAATCCGGCCCCGATATCAAAATTTCCACTTCCGGTCGGACTTCTTAAAAAACTTCAAATTTCTAACTTTAGCCAAATGACTCCGAAATGACCTACGGACCTCCGAATTTACTTCCGATGGCGCTCCCAAAACCAGAATCACCATACAGAGCTTTTTCCTAACTCGGAATCCCACACGGACATCAATAACACTGAAATGCACTTCAACCCGGACTTATGAAATTTCTTCTAAAATGCTAACTTCTACAATATGCGTCGAAACGCTCCCGGGTCATCCAAAACTCGATCCGAACATATGCTCAAGTTCGAAATCATCATACAAACATGTTGGAACCTTCAAATCCTGATTCTGAGGTCGTTTACTCAAAAATCCAATCTCAGTCAATTCTTCCAACTTAAGGCTTTTGAAATGAGAATTTTCTTTCCAATCCGACTTCGAACTTCCCGAAATTCAATTTCGACCACGCCTACAAGTCATAATACCTTAAATGAAGCTGCTCATGGCCTCAAACTGCCAAACTATGCGTTAGATCTCAAAATGATCAGTCGGGTCGTTACATTCTCTCCCACTTAAACATACGTTCGTCCTCGAACGTGTTAAGAACTGCTCTGGAGTTGTCTGAAATCACTGTTTAACACCTCATGGACCTACCTACACTACCACCACTCAGTTGAGTACATTTCCTCGAAAAATCTGGAGATATCCTCTTTTACTTAGCCAGAATTGGCCTTAGAGCTCAATTCCAACATCCAAAATTCTCTTCCAGGCCCGCTTCCAATATACGAACACCGTATCAATCGCTACACGATGTACCAGAACATGACTGCATTCCTTTGCTGAATTAGCACCATACACCACATAATTTATCATCTAACCATAATGACGTTCCCTAATCTTAATAGCCAATATTCCACAAATCTGATGCTCTCAACGCACCTCATGACACATATATATAAGTTCTGCTATAACGCTTATGATACCACCACAACGGAGGAGATGAGTAGAAGTTCATAACCAACTGCAGGGTCAACAAATCATTGCACCTCTCCTCCTGACTAGAATCATCATTTCATTACGAACTGAATAATGGTATTTGTTCTTTAATATACCTCACATAATCTTATCGCACTGATCCCTGATCCAATAATCTCGTCTCACCCAGTATGAACTGCTCAGGCAACAAATCACCCCAGACATGACCAACAGTCTCACATGATGCCACAATGCACCAATAGGCCACAACTCGAATGCAATACGTAAAGAAATGACTCAGGAAAGGACTGCTCAACTCAAGCAACTATTATGAACCTTCCTCAGAAAATAGGAAGTAAGACACACAAAATAGAATTTAGAAAATCGTACTCAACATCACACTGTTGTGGCGTGCAACCTGATCCAAACAACATACCCGTGGCGGCGTGCCACCCGATCCCATCATAAAATTCACATAAGGAGATACACACCGAGCTGAATTTCTCACTATTACAAAATACTAAATATCGGTCACAAGCACTCTAAGTGCATAATACCATCTTGGGGAGACTGATAGAGCCATGCGCTACAAAACTCAAGCACAACTGAGGTGAGATATATATATATATATATATATATATATATATATATATATATATACACTCTGAATCACAAGAGCTATCCTGCTCACATAACATCATCACTACGCGGAACCTCAACACATAAGAAATTATCAAGCCATTTCACAACTCACACGGTACAATCATAATATTACACGAAATGGACGAGGATGGAACAACATCTAATGTTCTAATACCTCTCCATGAGAAGCGCTATACCAAAATGAACACACCTGACTCTTACGGAGCCCATAATCATATTTAAATCCATCCATAACCCTCAAGTCGATTCTGCTTGTACCGAACTAGGCTAATAGTCTTACCTGGGTCCATAATAACCCACTTTTCTCATAACACACAAGAACATCCATCGTAGCAGAGGCAAACTCCCACAATCCAAAACCAAATGAACCGAGCTCCCTCCAGGCATAAACTCTCAAATAAGCTATCTTACCACATCCTTCATACTTGGTTCAAACCTTCAATCAATCGAGTGACCACATGCCACCCTTATAAAATCCTCGCGTGGAATACACTTCCACAACCTCTCACACAAGGTAACAAGTCTGCACATTCATACCACCGGCCACATTAACGCTGTAAAGAAAATCAAGAATCCATAACCAGGATGCCAAGGCTCTTTCACAAAACATTGGTCTCAGGTGACGCTAAAGACAATACTAGCTTACTCTAAACATCTAAATTCTTTCCTGCCCATCCGAGCTCGTGACATTCTTGTCAACACCAAACTACAACCTCGATCCTCAAATTTCAAATTCATACCGCTTACTGCGTCTGACATGCCAATATGTGACAGCACAAGAATTTCATCATAACCCCTGAACCACTATTAGGGTGAACACTTCATCATATAGAAACTTTTTACCTAACTCATTCCATGCAAATCCTCATAACTGTAGAACATGCAAATCCTCAAGTACACTGCCCTTCCAGGATCCGCCTACACATCACAGGCCATAATACCTAATTACCCCCAAATAAAACCAATTACGGCGGCCGTCAAGCCTCACACGTACCGCCACAAATCACATGCATAATCTAATCACGCTGGAGGTACTGATCACTGCCACCATCATGCCAATTCAACCATGGATAACAGACCTGACTTCTTCTAACTTATCCTTAACTTGTCTTAGAAATAATGATAACTCCACTCAACACATAACAACTCAATTCGCACTCACTTTGAGTGTTTCCATTCCACGAGACTACTTTGTCTCCAGACCTATGAATTGTTTCATGCTCTCCTTGCACGTACATTCACATCTTTGACTGGCATACCCATTCTGATAACCCTTCTATAAACCCGAAGTCATTTCTCCCTTCTATGAACCCAAAAGCTATTCTGCACGCCGAAGATAACGTAGAACACTCCAACCATTTTTCTCTTTCCCATAATTCCACTGCAAAATCTTGATTCTTAACCATACTGTGGGCTTGAAATCCTTAGACACCACATTCTGACATTTGAATTTACTAGGACCGTTGTTGAGAGTCACCCACTCTGGCTGGGTCCCGAGCATAATCCACTCCATGGCTTCGCTGGCACCTGAACACTCATCTTGAATAAGCACCCGACTGAATCACTTCCCTTGAAAATTTCCTTTGTACTAAGCCTAAATCCTGAATCTTTCCAAAGCCTAAACCTGATTCAATAAGGCCAACCTTTGCACACATTAACAAATCCTATGCTCAATTACCACTCTTGTCTTCTTCCCTTAGCTGTAATAACCCACTAATATGCCAATAACCAGAATTTTTGCCAGTAGATAACCGTGCAACCCAATCGTAGGTGGTGGGACTTTCCCACTTAGCTTGAACCTACTATTACACAACTCTGGAACCCACCAAAATTGTTTATTCGTTGCTGATATGATTTTGCACCACCAACTCGTCAAACTCCTCGAAATCCTTCTGTTAGCATTTCATGAACACTCCGAATCTCTAGCATCATTCTCATATTCGATCTCTTACTGGATAGTCAATAGAATTCCTCGCAGAACTTCGCCAACCACGCAACTATTGACCCGCTCACAGGAGATAACCCACCTGCGAAAATTACCAACTGACATCTTCCAATGATGCTGCACTGCACAATCTTCACGACATCAATACCCCATCCTAAGACCGTTCTCATTCACCATCTTTACCAGTCTGTCCGCTCCTTATAGACATCTACTAAATGTGCGACCATATCTTCCAATTTAAAGTTGTGTTGCATCCTTCTTCATATCAAACAACTCTTTTCTGTTGTATCCATCCTCCTGTCATAGTAGCCAACATTTCAATTTAAGCTCGTGGACCCAATCACCGTCCACTAAAATTCTCAAATCACTCCAAACTTCTCCTCAAGATATGCATCTATCTTACCACAGAACTCATATGCTATGGTGCCTCTCTCCCAGTTTGGTCAAACTCCCCCTCTAAGACACTGCTCGACTTCCGCTTCTTACCTTGGCCTTCTAGAAATTTACCCGCCACCAGACACTTCTCACATGTCCTTCCTCATCTTTTCCTGCTCAGCTGCAGTCTTACATCAATATCCATGTCCGCAACATTCAAACCCATAGATCACTAGCAACCTCAACCCTTTCTGAAGATCCCCCTTCTCGAGCCATCAACGTTAGAAATAACTATTCAATCCTGAACCACCGCACACCGCAATACCTGGTAGCGACTCCTTCAATACTACTTCACAATACTACGACCCAATGCAACCGAAGAAACCATAGCACCGACGAACTTAACACACTTTATTCGATCAAATACAACGATACCACATCACCGATAAAAATTCCACCTCACTTGAAAACATCAAGTCTTATTACTCTATCAACCCAAACTTGAACATTTATAGTCCAATTGCCTTTCCTCCGCCGGAAATAAAATACTGAAATCTCGGAATCACTCTCTGAGAAGACCTCCTTTCAAGTCATTCATTTCTCCGACATATGGGCAAGCATCCTACCATCATATCGATACCGTGCGATAACTAATAATAAGCATCATAACAGCCTAAGCATAGCCTCAAAGCTCTCAGAAATACAACTACCGGGCTGAAATAACATAATATCCTTCCGCAGAGCAACGACAACAACCCCAACCAACTGTGCATGGAAAAGCATCACACACCATATCTGTAGTACCATTAAGATTCCTCAAATCCCCGATTCATGCAAGCACCTCGCGTCGCATAAGATTTAGTGAGAAGGAAAAGTAGGCATAAGCCTCAAAGTAATCAAATCGCACGACGAGTAATCAAGAAGGGAAGTGCTCCTAACAACCATGTAGCCTCTCGAAGATAAGTACAGACGTCTCCGTACCGATCCACAAGACTTTACTAGACTTGCTCATGACTCGTGAGACCTAAGGGAACCTAGGGCTCTGATACCATGTTGTCACGACCCAAAATCCTAAGAAAGGTCGTGATGGCGTCGGACACCTCTGTCAGGTAAGCCAACACTAAAAGTTAATTAAATTTCTATTTTAGTATTTTGAAATCATTACTTATCATTACATTATATAATAATCAATAAACTTTACTGAGTAAATAACGATGTCTTAACAAATAAATCCCAAAGTCATCCCAAAACCCGGTGTCACAAGTGCATGAGCAATTTCTAGGAAACAAATGTAATACAACAACTGTCCGGAATACAAATTGGACAGAAAAGAAAATACAATACTCTGAAGGAGACTCTGCTGGCTGCGGGCCGTCTCGTGGGATACAGCTCACCTAAGTCTCCATATCAACCATGTCGTTGTGCCAAGCTAGGCCACTAGACATACATGTGCATGTGCAACAAAATGCACAGCAAGTGTAGTATGAGTACAAAAACAACGTGTACCCAGTAAGTATCCCGCCTAACCTCGAAGAGGTAGTGACGATAGGTCGGCTTTAACACTTACTAGAGGTCAAATAATATCAGATACAGTATATATGAAACAACATGTATAAATTACGTGGTACTTTTCATTTTTTTTTTCACAACTTACTCAACTCTCAACTAGCAAGTTCCCTCCGTACCGGAGCATATACATAGATACAATGGATTTCCTCAAAGAGATTGTCATACTTCAAATAAAGGGCCCTTAGATATACTGGCTTCTAGCCCAAATATTACGCACGATTCCATGAATATAATTTATATATAGGAAATGCCGAGGCATATGGCCCGATCCAACATAAAAGTAAACTGTGCACTACCGAAGGGTTGAATGGCGAACGGCCCGCTCCCATAAGAGTGTTTGTCACGACCCAAAATCCCTAAGGTCGTGATGGCGCCGGACACCATTGTCAGGCAAGCCAATCATTTATTTAATTGAAACAATTTCTGGTTTTTAACATTTATGAAAAACATTTTCTTCCACTTTATTACATATTAACTAAATAAAGTCTGTCGAATAAAACAGTGATTTAAATATTAATATTTAGAAAAACATGTCCCAACACATCCCAGAAACCGGTGTCACAAGTACATGAGCAATTTCTAAGAATTTATACAATTATCACAAAGCCTGTCCGAATACAAATTGGACAAGGAAATTTACAATAAAAATAAATACAGTACGAGGGAGACTCTGTCAGTTGCGGATCGCCTCCGGATGATGCAGCTCGCCTAAGTCTCTGAATCCTCCACATTTCTATGAAAGTACCTATGCAATAAAATGCACAGCAAGTGTAGCATGAGTACAAAAAAAACGTGTACTCACTAAGTCGCCCGCCTAACCTCAGAGAGGTAGTGACGAGAGGTCGAATTAGACACTCACATAGGGCCAGCAAATTAATTAACAGTATAAGATGAACACAATAGGCATGTGAAGGTAGTATAACAACATATATATAAGGCACTGAAACCCAAGTAAGTACTGGAAATAAACAACCAGTTACCACTTTCTCATTATTTTCTAAAGTATCTTAAATAAAAAATTTCCTCTTGGTTTTCCCCCAAATATCTTATCACTTCAAAAATCATGAAAAAAATATTTAACAATTTAGCATGCGCATACGGGATAAGGACAACCGACTTGAGCCGTCATAATAATCAACTCTATACACTGCCGAGGATCGAACGGCCCGTACCAAAAGTGCACCTCTCAATATAATACTCATGTCTATGCACTGCCAAAGATCGAACGGCCTGTACCAAAGTGCATCTCTAAATATAATAATCCTCTATGTGCACTGCCGAGGATCGAATGGCCCGTCCCATAACTGCATTTTAAATCCGCCGTGGCGTACGGCCCGCTCCCATGAAAGTAGGGGAAATAACACTCCGCTCGCAGAATGTAAATTGTGAAGCGGTCACACGCAAACATGCACAATCAACAATTCACCCTGAATACGTGGGGAACACAAATACTCAAGTAAATGACTGATTTCTCTTTTGAAAAACCATAAATAGTATTTAAATCCCTTTTTCGAAATTCACTTGCCGAGTTTATATAATGTTTAATAACACAACCCTATTCGGAAGTACAATTGCCGCGAAGGAAATAAGTTCTCTTTTTAGATGATTTAGAAAATAAACTCTAATTCTTCCTTACTCATTAAATTACAATTTCGATTACATTAGCAGTCTAATATCACAGACAAGACTACAGGTACAACAGGTAAGGCATGTTAGTGGGTCCTAGGCTACCCGGACATGGCATAATAGTAGCTAAGCACGGACTCCCGTCACCTCGTGCGTACGTATACCCCAAAGATAATAGCATATACATGATTAGTTCACCTAGGGGGACAATTCCCCCTCACAAAGTTAGAAAGGAGACTTACCTCGCTTCGAAATTCCAATACCGGCTTCGAAGCCCTTCCGACGACTCCAACAGACGCACAACGATCCGAAACTACCACATAACGGCAAAGCAATGAAAATTCATCCTAATACTCACAACAAATTCAAATTACATACTTTCCCAACCCCGCTCCGAGAAATGACCAAAATTCCCTTGGGCCCACATACCCGGAAATCCAAAATTCTCGAAGATATATTCTACCCATAGCCTTACTAACTCAAATATACCATTTACTCAAATATTCATGCTCAATTCGTGGCTAAATATCTAAATTTCCATTCTCTAGGTTTCTTCAATAATTTTCCAAATTCCTACCAATTTCCATGACTAATCCATGCATATAATCTTGTATACTTAGAAGCATGAAGGAGTTACTTACCTTGACATTGCATGAAGGAATCCTCTCTTTGAAGACTCCCAAAATCGTCTAAGCCCAAGAAGAAATGAAGAAAAATGAACCAAAATCCTTGTTTTAAAACATTTTTCCCAGGACGATTCCCGCACCTGAGGTCCTACCTCTGCACCTGCGCTCCCGCAGGTGCGACAAATCTCCCGCACCTGCGGCTTCCTCAACTCCAGCCCAAAATCGCACCTGCACCCCATTGTCCGCACCTGCGGCTTTGCAGGTGCGAAAATTCCATCGCACATGCGATCCCAACCAAGCCTGCCCACTCTCGCACCCGGGGCGCCAAAGCCGCACCTGCGGCCAAATCCTCGGAGGTGCGGATCACACCAGATGACATCAATTCTAGCCTTCCTCAAACTCTAAACTTGATCCGTTAACCACCCGGAATCCACCCGAGGCCCCCGGGACCCCGTCCAAACATACCAACCTATTCCAAAACATAATGCGGACTTGCTCGAGGCCTCAAATAACATCAAACAACATCGAAACTACGAATCACACTCAAATCCAAACTTTATGAACTTGGAATTTTTCAACTTCTACATCCGATGCTGAAACCTATCAAATCACGCCCGATTGACCCCAAATTTTGCGCACAAGTCATATCCAACATTGCGAACCTGCTCCAACTTCCGGAATCGCATTCTGACCTCGATCTCAAAACTTGCACTTCCGGTCGGATTTCTCAAAAACCTTCAAATTTCTATCTTTAGCCAAATGACTTCAAAATGACCTACAGACATCCAAATTTACTTCCGATCGTGCTCCCAACTCTAGAATCACCATACGAAGCTATTCCCAGACTCTGAATCCCAAACGGACATCAACAACACTGAAATGCACTTCAAGCTCAAATCTATGAAATTCTTCTAAAATGCTAACTTCCATGATATACGCCGAAATGCTCCCGGGTTATCCAAAACCCGATTCGGACATACGCCTAAGTCCGAAATCCTCATACGAACCTGCAGAAACCTTCAATTCCTGATTCGGAGGTCGTTTACTCAAAATTCCAATCTTAGTTGATTCTTCCAACTTAAGGCTTCTGAAATGAGAATTTTCTTTTCCAAATAAATTCTAAACTTCCTGAAATTCAATTCCGACCACGCCCTCGGGTCATAATACCTGAAACAAAGCTGCTCACGGCCTCAAACCGCTGAACGGCGCGCTAGAGCCTAAAACGACCGGTCGGGTCGTTACATTCTCCCCCACTTAAACCGAAGTTCGTCCTCGAACGTGCTAAGAACTGCCCTGGAGTTATCTGAAATCACTGTTTAGCACCTCGAGGACTTGCCCGTGCTACCACCACCCAGATGAGCACATTAGCTTGATCACATCTGAAGATTTCTTCTTTCATCCATATAATAAGCTCAGAACCTAGTTCCAACACTTGAAAGTCTCTGCTAGTCCTACTTCTAACATATAAACACCGTATCAACCACCACACGATATACTAGAACATGACTGCATACCTTTGCTGAATCAGCACCATGCATCGCATAACTCATCATCTGACCACAATGGCACTCCCCGAACCTTAATAGCCAAGATTTCACGAATATGATGCTCCCAATGCACCTCATGATATATATATACATACATCCTGCTATAATGCTGACGATACCACCACAACGGAGGAAATGTGCAGAAATTCATACACAACTGCAGAGTTAACAATTTCTTGAATACCTCATCTTGACTAGAATCATTACTTCATTATGAACTTGAATAATGGTATTTTTTATTTAATATACACTTCACATAACCTTATCGCATTGATCCCTGATCCGAAAATATCGTCTCACCCAGTATGAACTGCTCAGACAAAAATCACCCCAACATGACCAACAGCCTCACATGATACCACATTGCCAATAGGCCATAACTCGAACATGATAAATAAGAAATGACTCAGTAAGGGACTATTCAACTCACGCAACTAATATGAACTTTTCTCAGAAATTAGGGAATAAAGCACAAGAAAAATAAATACATATTAACCCTTCTCATCATCACACTGTTGCGGCGTGCAACCCGATCCAAATAACATACCCGTGGTGGCGTGCCACCCGACCCCATCATAAGACTCACATAAGGAAATATACACGGAGCTGAATCGCTCACTACTACACAAATTGTTGAATATCGATCATAAGCACGCTAAGTGCATAATGCCAGCCTGGGGAGACTGATAAAGCCATATGCTTACAAAACTCAAACACAACTGAGGTGTGATATATATATACACACACACACTCTGGATCTCAAGAGCCATCCTGCTCACATAACATCATCACTACGCGGGACCTCAACACATAAGAAATTATCAATCTGTTTCACAACTCACACGTCACAATCATAATAACACATGAATTCGACGAAGACGGAGCAACATCCGTTGTTCTAATACCTTTCCATGAAAAGCGCTCTACTGAATGAACATGCCTGGCTCATACGGAGCCCATAATCATATTTAAATCCATCCACAAACATCGAGCCTACCTTGTTCGCACCAAACTAGGCTAATAGCTTTACCTGGGTCCACATTAACCCACTTTCTCTCATAATATGCAAGAACAACCATCATAGCCGGGACAAACACCCCACAATCCACAACCAAATGAACTGAACGCCTTTCAGGCATAACTTCTCAGATACACAACATTGCACTTCTTTACACTCAGTCCAAACCTTCAACCCATCAAGTGACTACATATCACACTTTATACAATCTTTTCGTGGTCACGCTTCCATGACCTTCCACACAAGGTAGCAAGTCTGCACATCCACCACTAGCCATACTACGCTGTAAGACAAATCAAGAACCTATAACTAGGGTACAAAGCCTCTTTCACCGAATATCAATCTCAGGCGACACTGAAGATAACACCAGGTTACTCTGAACTTTCAAATCATTTTTTCTTGCTCTTCCGAGCTCATGACATCCTTATTAACACCGAACCGCAATCTCGATTTTGACTCCCAGTTACATACTGCTTACAACACCTAACATGCCAATATGAGGTGGCGCAAGAATTCCATCATAACTTCTGAACCACTAATAGGGTGAACACTTCATCATATATAAACCTTTTACTTAACTCAATTCAAGAGTACCATCTCGACACGTGAGTGAATTCCCACAATCACCCAACATGCAAATCCTTAAGTAGTAGTCTATACCACCATAACCCTTCCAGGATCCGCCTACACCTGACAGGCCATAGCATTCAAATGCTCCCTCATGAAATCCGTTACGATGACCGACAAGCCCCGCACACACCGGCACAAACCACATGCATAACTTAATCACATCAAAAGAACTGATCACTGCCGAAAATGTGCCACTTCAACCATGGCTAATCAATCTATTTGCTTTTAATCATCTTCAATTGCCTCAGGAATAATAGCAATTTCTACTCATAGAAAACTCAACCCTCACTCATCCCGAGTGGCCTTGATTCACGAGACTATGCTGCCTAAATCCCGCAACCCGTCTCATACCCTTCTGATAATATTTCTTCAATCCGTAGTTTATTTCTCTCACTCCTCCAATACTATCCTACATGCTGAAACATATCATAGAATATTCCAACCTTCTTCCTTTTTTTTCCAAAAATTACTCTGCAACAGCTCGATTCTCGATCATACTACTTCCTGAAACCCTTAAACGCCGCATTCTTGACTTTTTAACTCACCTGGGACCGCTATTGAGAGTCACCCACTCTGACTGGCCCCGAATACAATCAACTCCAAGGCTCTCCTAGGAGAGGAACACCTTTTTCAATGAAACACGTGACTGAGTCACTATCCTTACAACTCGCCCATGCCTTAGCATAAATTCTGAATCTTCCGAAGCCTAACCCTGATCTGACAGGGCCGACTCTTTCACACATTCCTCAAATTCCACGCGCAATCACCATTTTACTCCTTTCCCTTAGCTGAAATAACTTTCCAACACGCCGACAATCCGCGACCCTATGAGAAGACAACCCTACAACCTAACTGCCGATGGTGGGACTCCCCCACTTAGCCCGAAGCTACTCCTTGCACCACTTTAGACCCTGCCGAGATCCTTTCTCCTTTGCTAGCACGATCTTGCTCAACCAATCCGTCCCATTCTTCCAAACCTTCTTGCTATCACTCCCTAAATACTCAAATTCTCTAGCATCATCCACACATTATGCCTCCTATCGAATAGCCACTAGAACCCCTCACCAAGACCTGCCAACCCTGCCATCGCTAATCTATTCACAGAAGATAACCCACCTGTGGAAATCACTCGCGGACACCTTCCAACGATGCTGAAATACACGCTCTCTACGACTTCAATACCCCATCTGATGCCCTACTTCTCTTACCAACTTATTAGTCCGTCCGCTCCTCGTGGACATTCATTAGATGCGCGACAATATCTTCAAATTCTAAGCTATTCTGTCGCTCTCCCACTTTGCGACTGCTCGACTTCCGCTTCTTACACCTGGCCTCCTAGAAATGGAACCACCGCCTAGGCTTAATTCAATGACATTATATGTAGCTCTCAACCCAGCAGATCACCACGACTTCAAACTCTCTGAGTATCATCTTTCTCTAGCTTCCTTCAGTATCAACACTTATCCGGTACTAAACCACCGCACCTCATGATCTCTACCAACCGCACTCTTCAATACTTCTTCTCAATACTCTGACCCCACGCAACCGAAGAAACCATAGCTCCGCCAAACTTAACACATTCCATTCGATCAATGATGACGACTACACGTCACATGTGCATATCCCATCTCACTTGAAGACACCAAGTCTTACTACTTTATCAACCCCAACCAAACCATTCATAACCCCAAATGCCTTTCCTCTTCCAGCACTAGAATACCAAAATCTCGAAATCACACTCTAAGAAGACTTCCCTTCAAACCATTCATCATCCCCAACATACGAGCAAGCATTCTATCATCATATCGACAGCACACGATAACCAATCAAAGCATCATCACTACCTGAGCATAGCCTTAAGGCTCCCAGAAACACATATACTGAGCTGAAACAACATATTATCCTTTTGCAGGGCCAAAACAACAGCCCCAACCAATTACACATGGAAACATATCGAATTACATCAGTGGCACTATTTCAATTCCTCAAATTCCTGATTCATAGCAAGCGCTCGCAACGCGTAAGATTGAGTAGGAATAAACATAGGCATAAGCCTCAAAGGAATCAAATCGCACGATGAGGAATCAAGAAGGGAAGTACTCCTAACAGTCTTGTAGCCTCTTAAAGATAAGTACAAATGTCTCCGTACCGATCCGCAAGACTCTACTATACTTTCTCATGACTCGTGAGACCTACGGGAGCCTAGTGATCTTATACCATGTTTTCACGACCCAAAATCCTAAGGTTGTGATGGCGCTGGACACCATTGTCAGGCAAGCCAATCATTTATTTAATTTAAACAATTTCTGGTTTTTAACATTTATGAAAAACATTTCCTTCCACTTTATTACATATTAACTAAATCAAGTCTGTCGAATAAAACAGTGATTTAAATATTACAATTTACCAAAACATATCCCAACACATCCCAGAACCCGGTGTCACAAGTACATGAGCAATTTATAAGAATTTATACAATCATCACAAAGCCTGTCTGAAATAAAAATTGGACAAGGAAATTTACAATAAAAATAAATACAGTACGAGGGAGACTCTCTCAGTTGCGGATCGCCTCCGGATGATGCACCTCGCCTAAGTCTCCGAATCCTCCACATTGCTATGAAACTACCTGTGCAATAAAATGCATAGCAAGTGTAGCATGAGTACAAAAACAACGTGTACTCAATAAGTCGCCAGCCTAACCTCAGAGAGGTAGTGACGAGAGGCCGAATTAGACATTCACTAAGGGCCAACAAATTAATTAACAGTATAAGATGAACACAATAGGCATGTGAAGGTAGTATAACAGCATATATATAAGGCACTGAAACCCAAGTAAATACTGGAAATAAACAACCAGTTACCACTTTCTCATTATTTTCCAAAATATCTTAAATAAACAATTTCCTCTTGGTTTTCCCCCAAATATAGTAAATCCACAATTTCTTCTTTATTTTTCCCCAAAATATCTTATCACTTCAAAATCATGAAAAAAACATTTAACAATTTAGCATGCGGATACGGGATAAGGACAACCGGCCTGAGCCATCATAATAATCAACTCTGTGCACTACTGAGGATCGAACGACCCGTATCAAAAGTGCACCTCTCAATATAATACTCATGTCTATGCATTGCCGAGGATCGAACGGCCCGTACCAAAAGTGCATCTCTCAATATAATAATCCTCTTTGTGCATTGCCAAGGATCGAACGGCCCGTCCCATAAGTGCATTTTAAATCTGTCGTGGCGTACGGCCCGCTCCCATGAGAGTAGGGGAAATAACACTCCGCTCAGTGAATATAAATTGCGAAGCGGTCACATGCAGACATGCACAATCAACAATCCACCCCGAAAATGTCGGGAACACAAATACTCAAGTAAATGACTGATTTCTCTTTTGAAAAACCACAAATAGTATTTAAATCCCTTTTTCGAAATTCACTTTTCGAGTTTATATAACGTTTAATAACACAACCCTATTCGGAAGTACAATTGCTCGCGAAGGAAATAAGTTCTCTTTTTAGATTATTTAGAAAAAAAACTCTAATTCTTCCTTAGTCATTAAATTACAATTTCGATTACATTAGCTGTCTAATATCACAGACAAGACCACATGTACAACAGGTAAGGCATGCTAGTGGGTCCTAGGCTACCCGGACATGGCATAATAGTAGCTACGCACGGACTCCCGTCACCTCGTGCGTACGTAGCCCACGAAGATAATAGAATATACATGATTACTTCACCTAGGGGGACAATTCCCCCTCACAAAGTAAGAAAGGAGACTTACCTCGCTCCGAAATTCCAATACCGGCTTTGAAGCCCTTCCGATGACTCCAACGGACGCACAACGCTCCGAAACTACCACATAACGGCAAAGCAATGAAAATTCATCCTAATACTCAATACAAATTCAAATTACATACTTTCCCAACCCCGCTCCGAGAAATGACCAAAATGCTCTCAGGCCCACGTGCCCGGAAATCCGAAATTCTTGAAGATATATTCTACCCATAGCCTTACTAACTCAAATATACCATTTACTCAAATATTCATGCTAAATTCGTGGCTTAATATCTAAATTTCCATTTTCTAGGTTTCTTCATTAATTTCCCAAATTCTTACCTTGACATTGCATGAAGGAATCCTCTCTTTGAAGCTGATGTGTGGCTAGAATTCGTGATTTTAAGCATTATTTACCTCGCATTTTATGTACTT
>ML337018.1:0-20943 GCA_005239505.1 Nicotiana paniculata | reverse complement strand
CTTCTTTCATATCTCTCCTTTTTCCATTCCACTTCCCACTAAGGACAGTTCTTGATAAGGTGGCCAGTCTTACCACACTTGTAGCATCCCTCGTTGGTTGGCCTTTCTGGAGTTTTTGCTTTGTTGTAATTTCCTCCTCTAGAGATGCCCTTCTTCCTTATGAGAAAGTTTCTGAATTCTTTGGTAATCATGGCCATCTCATCTTCCTCAAGATCTGCTCCCTTAGTGATTCTTAGTGCTAGACTCCTCTCCTTCTTTGGACCATCCATCTTCGTTGTCTGCATTCTAAGTTCATAGGCATTAAGGTTTCCAATTAGTTCATCCAATCTGAGGGTTGCCATATTTTTGGATTCCTGGATAATAGTGATTTTTCTTTCCCAGGAGATTGGTAAGACCCTTGTCAGGATCTTCTCTACCCTGTCCTCTTAAGAATGACTCTACCAAGAGACTTAAGTTCATTTGTCGAAGTTGTGAACCTTGTGTACATCTCTTGGATTGTCTCTCCTTCTTTCATAGTGAAGTTTTCATACTGTGAGTATAGAAGAGTACCTCTTGATCTTTTTACCTGAGGTGTTCCTTCATGGGCTACTTGCAAGGTATCCCAGATTTCTTTGGCAGTGGTGCAACTTTGGATTCTGCTATACTCGTCTGGACCTAGTCCACACACTATCCACTTCTTGGCCTTTGCATTCTTCTCCCATTTCTTCAGATCCTCAGCAATGCAGTCAGCTCTAGTCTTTGGTACATCTACACCTTCATCAGTCTTCTTTATGGTAGCTAGAGGACCATCAATGACTATGTCCCAGAGTTCATAGTCTTCTCCAATCATGTGGTCCTTCATCCTGTTCTTCCACCAAGAGTAATATTGGCCATTGAATAAGGGTGGCCTTGCAGTTGATTGACCCTCCCAGTTTCCAGGTGGTGCACTCATTTTGATCTTTTCCAAGGTGTTAGCCTTTTCAAGGATAACCTGCTCTGATACCAATTGATGTTTTATACTTCAATACCACACAAGAGGGGGGGGGGGGGGATTTGTGTGGTGTCCAATTTTCGAGTACTGTCTCAATCGAAGAACCTGGTTCTTCTTGGTGTTCCAACTTCTACTGGTGCGGAATAATAAATGCAGTAAAGTAAAAACATAGAGATTTTTACTTGGAAAACACCTGGCTCAAAAGGCGAAAAAACCACGACCTACTCTTCAGTAGTATTTTCCCAAACTCTTCACTACAACTCTGAGCCAAACAATATTTACAAAATAAACTCTTTTGTAAATCTTGGACTAACCCTAATCCCTTTGTAGCAAACTAGCCTCTAGCTAATCGCGACAAGCTTCAAGTTAACTCTAACTTGAACAGTGTGTACCTATTACAATTGCTTCTAATAAATCTGAAAGATACAATATTAAATCACCTACTACAACCAACTAGACTCAAAGACAAACAGATGGAACTGGTTCTTCTAGCTGGTCAGTAGCCTTTGTGTCGCACAAGGATTCTTCTTGCAAAATTTCTCTGGTAATTTGGCTTTCAGTTCTTGCTTCAATTCTGTCTTTGTGCGGATAATTCTTCAGTAGGAATACTTCAACATTATATAGCGCCAGAAGTTGAGATGTTCTTGTTTAGTTCTAATGCAACTCTTCCTTGGTGGAAGAGTTTGTGTTTATCTCAACTTCCTTCATTTGTTTTTGTCCTTGCTGAGCTCGAACTCTAACCTCTTATCAATTTGCAACCTTTTCGCATTAGGAGACAACCTCTTAGTTCATGGATAATTCACATATCATGTTTATCTCTTGTGCATGTACGGTTCTTGTTCCAATTGGTTCGTTCGAGATGTTTGCCCTGATGGACCTGGTTCAACTGGGTAGACATTTGTCAATCTTCAAAATCATGCAGTGACTTGGGTCAACAACCATAATCCTCTCCAAACCAAATTTAAAGAACTTCAAGAACCAACCTTTGGTATTAGGCGCCGAAACGCTTTTGAGTCATCCAAAACTCGATCCGAACATACGCCCAAGTCCGAAATCATCATACGAACCTATTGGAACCGTCAAATCTTGATTCCGATGTCGTATACTCAAAATGTTGACTGAAGTCAAACTTGGCCTTTTAAGTCAACCTTAAGGAACCAAGTGTTCCAATTTCAACCGAACGCTTCCAAATCCCGAACTAACCATCCCCGCAAGTCATAAAATAGTAAAATCATATACAGAAAGTCTTGTTTAGGGGAACGGGGTTCTACAAAGCAAAACGGTCGGTTGGGTCGTTACATTCTCCACCGCTAAACAAACGTTCGTCCTTGAACGGGCTTAGAATCATACATGAAGTGCTGAATAAGTGTGGATATCTGCTCCTCATGTCCTCCTCAGACTCCCAGGTCGCCTCCTCAACTGGTTGGCCCCTCCACTGGACCTTCACCGCGGAAATCCTCTTGGACCTTAACTGGAAATCCTGCCTAGCAACAATAGTAACTGGCTCCTCCTTTTAACCCAAGCTCTCATCTAGCTAAATGGTACTGAGGTATAACACATGTGACAGGTCGGCGTGATACCTACGGAGTATAGATACGTGAAAAACCGGATGAACCCCTGATAGGCTGGGTGGTAAAGCAAGATTATAGGCAATCTCCCCAACTCGCTTCAACACCTCGAATGGGCCTATAAACCTAGGGCTCAACTTGCCCTTCTTCCCGAATCTCATAATACCCTTCATCGACGAGACCTTCAAGAGAACCTTCTCGCCTACCATAAATTCACATCACACGCCTATTGACACGCGTAGCTCTTCTGTCTGGATTGTGTTGTGCGAAGTCGCTCATGAATCAACTTTACCTTTTCCAAGGCATCCTTCACCAAATCAGTACCATATAACTTAGCCTCACTGGGCTCAAACCACCTGATGGGAGAACAACACCGCCGACCATATAAAGCCGCAAATGCAGCCATCTTGATGTTGGACTAATAACTGTTGTTGTAAGCAAACTCGGCCAAAGGCAAAAACTGATCCCACTGTCCCCCAAAGTCAATCTCATATGCTCTGAGCATATCTTCCAAGATCTGAATTGTTCGCTTCGACTGTCTGTCGGTCTGAGGATGAAATATTATGCTGAGCTCCACACGGGTCTCCAACTCACTCTGAACGGATCTCCAGAAATGCAAAGTGAATTGAGGGCATCTATCTGATATGATAGAAACAGGCACACCGTGTAATCGGACTATCTCCCGAATATAAATTTGGGCCAACCTCTCTGAAGTATAAGTTGTGGCAGCTGGAATAAAGTGTGCCGACTTGTTCAACCTGTCAACAATGAACCAAACTGCATCGAACTTCCGCAAAGTCTGCGGCAACCCAACTACGAAGTCCATGGTGATGCGCTCCCACATCCACTCGGGTATAGTCATCTTCTGGAGTAGGCCTCCTGGTCTCTGGTGCTCATACTTAACATGCTGGCAATTTAGGAATCTAGCTATATCTATGTCTTTCTTCATACACCACCACCAATAATGTTGTCTCAGGTCCCGATACATCTTCGTAGCACCTAGATGAATGGAGTACCGAGAACTATGTGCCTCCTCTAGAATCCTCTATCTCAGGCCATCGACATTAGGAACAAATATACGATCCTGGAGTCGCAGAACACCATCATCGCCAATAAAAACCTCTTTGGCACCACCCTGTAGTAATGTCTCTCTTAGAACTGCCAAGTGTGGATCATCAAACTGTGGGGCCTCGATCTACCCCAATAATGAAGACTGAGCAACAACACATGCAAAAACTCGGCTAGGCTATGAAATATCCAACCTCAAAAGTATGTTAGTCAAGAACTGAATGTCCAAAGCTAGTGGCCTCTCCTCTGCTGAAACGAATGCCAAACTACCCATACTCTCTGCCTTCCTACTCAAGGCATCCGCGACTACATGCGCATTGCCCGGATGATAAAGAATAGTGATGTCATAGTCCTTCAGTAACTGAAGCCATCTGCGCGGCCTCAGATTGATATCCCTTTGCTTGAACAAGTGCTTCAAACTGTGGTGATCAGTATAAACCTCACAAGACGCCTCATATAAATAATGCCTCCAAATATTAATAGCATGAACAATCACGGCCAACTCCAAATCGTGCACATGATAATTCTTCTCATCGGGCTTCAGCTGACGTGAAGCATATAGAATAACTCGCCCATCCTGCATCAATACACAACCCAAGCCAACGCGTGAAGCATCGCAATACACAATATACATCCCCGAACCGGAAGGCAACAGTAGATTTGGTGTTGTAGTCAAGGCTGTCTTGAGCTTCTGAAAGCTCGCCTCGCAATCATTGGACCAACGAAACTGAGCACCCTTCTGGGTCAGTCTAGTCAAAGGTGCTGCAATAGATGAAAGCCCCTCCACAAACCGGCGGTAATAACCTGCTAAACCTAAGAAACTCCTGATCTCAGTCGCCAAAAAGGGACGAGGCCAACTCTGAACTGCCTCAATCTTCTTGGGATCCACCTTAATACCCTCGCCTGATACGACATGTCCCAAGAATGCCACTGAATCTAACCAAAACTCACACTTGGAGAACATAGCATACAACTTCTGTTCCTGCAAGGTCTGGAGCACTACTGTCAAATGATGCACGTGCTCCCCCCAGGATGCATGAGTAAATCAAGATGTCATCAATGAAAATAAAAAATCAATATAAGGCCTGAACACCCCGTTTATCAAGTCCATAAATGACGTTGGGGCATCAGTCAAGCCGAAGGACATCACTAGAAACTCATAATGGCCATATCTAGTACGGAAGCAGTCTTTGAAACATTTGAGTCCCGAATCTTCAATTGATAGTACCCCGATCTCAACTTAATCTTAGAAAACACCCTAGCACCCTGCAACTGGTCAAAAAAATCATCAATACGCGGCAATGGGTACTTGTTCTTAATGGTGAATTTGTTCAACTGGAGGTAATCAATGTACATCCGCATAGTCCCATCCTTCTTCTTCAAAAATAATACTGGTGCACCCCAAGGTGATACACTCGGTATGACAAACCCCTTTGCTAGAAACTCCTCAAGCTGCTCCTTCAACTCCTTCAATTCTTTTGGAGCCATACAACACGGTGGGATAGATATAGGTTGGGTGCCTAGAGTCAAGTCAATGCAGAAATCAATATCGGGATCTTGCGACATGCGTGGAAGGTCAGAAGGTTACACACTGGCGAACTCCCGTACCACTGGAACTAAATCAATCGTAGGAGACTCTGCGGTAGTATCCTGAACATAGGGTAGATAAGCCAAGCAACCCTTATCGACCACATGTCGAGCCTTCAGGAAAGAGATAACCTGACTAGATGCACTAACAGACGAACCCTTCCACTCCAATCTAGGTAACTATGGCATTGCTAAGGTAACAGTCTTGGCATGACAATCAATGATGGCGTGATATGGAGATAACTAGTATATGCCCAGAATGACCTCAAAGTCGGTCATATCAAGTAACAGAAGGTCTGCTCTAGTCTCGTAACCACAGAATGTGACTACATAGGACCGATATATCCGATCCACAACCACAGAATCGCCCACGGGAGTGGACACATAAACAAGAGTACCCAAGGACTCATGAGGAATATCCAGGAAACGAGAAAACAGAGATTATACATATGAATAGGTAGAACCTGGATCAAATAGTACCGAAGAATCCCTACCGCAGATAGAAATAATACATGTGATCACGATATCTAAGGCCACTACATCTAGTCTGGCCAGAAAAACATAGAATCTAGCTGCAGTGCAGGTTGGCTGGCCTCCACCTGATTGAAAAATAGTTGGCTGACCTCCCCCTGCTTGGCCTCCACCTCTAGGATGGCCCCTACCCGCCTGTCCCCCACTTCTGGGCGGTCAGGCGGCTGGTGTTGCAATCATGGGCTGATGACCCTACTGTGTTGCCTTGCCCCGAAGTCTGGGATAAAATATCTTCATGTGACCCGGATCTTCACACTCGTAACAACCCCTCATTACCATAGACTGTTGCCCTGAAGTCTAACCTTGAAGGCCTGAATACCCACTAGGAGAACCTTGGATGGCTGGTGGGTGGTATGAACTTTATAGCATGGCACTGAAATAGGGTCGCGCTGGAACACCCCGAGGAGGTGGTGGTGCTGTATATGTGGGCCTGATAGGTTGACCCCTCCCAAACTGGCCTCCGCCCCTGGTCGGGGCACCCCTAAACTCTTTAGAGAATCGGGTCCTCTTGTCCTGCTGCATCTGATCTCTACCCCTCTGGCGGTAGCCCTCAATCTTCCGAGCAATCTCCACTACCAGCTAATAGCCAATGCCCATCTCAACCTCCCGGGCCATATTAGCCCGAATAGTGGGGTGAAACCCCGTAAAAAATCTCCGCACTCTCTCTGCGTCAGTAAGAAGTATCATAAGTGCATGGCGAGACAACTCATAGAATCTCGCCTCATAATCGGTCACTGACATCTGACCCTACTCGAGCTTCTCGAACAGAACTCGTAACTCTTCCCTTTGAGAGGGTGGAATATACTTGTCCAAGAAAAGTTGTGTAAACTGGTCTTAAGTCATGGGAGGAGAACCCGCTGGTCTGCCAAGAAGATAAGACTGCCACCACCGACGGGCCTGCCCTCCAGTTGGAAACTAGTGAAATCCACCCCATGGGACTCTAATATCCTCATGTTGTGCAGTTTGTCCCTGCACCTGTCAATGAAGTCCTGAGGATCCTCATGTCACTATCTCCCGAAGATAGGAGGGTGTAGTCTAGTCAATCTGTCCAGTAGCTTTTGCAGATCGCCATACACAGCGAGTTTAGGCTCAAGTGCAGTACAGAAACTAGTTGGGCTCCGCCCACGAGTAATGTACTCGAAGTCTGATATACTACAGCTGCGTGCCCAGGAGCCGGAGAAGTAGGGGTCTGTGCTCCCCCTCCTGCCTGAGATGTGGCTGGGTCCACTGGAAATAAACCAGCCTGAGTTATGGTGTCCATGAACCGCATCATACGACCCATGACCTCCTGAAAGCCCGATGCCGACATGAAATCTACCGGGGCTGGCTCTGTGGCAGGCACCTCGTCCTGCTCCTCAATGATGGTATCCTCTACTAGATCCACTGGTGGTGCTACTAGGGCAGCTCTGGGACGCCCTCGTCCCCTACCTCGGGTCGGTGCCCTCCCCTGGCCTCTGCCTCGGCCGCTAGCAATGGGGGGAGTAGCTCTTCCCGGGTCTGGAACATGTGCTACGCGCGTCCTCACCATCTGTGAGAGAATAGAAGAAAGAAACTTAGTATACCGTCAACTCAACGATAAGACATGAATAAAGAGTAGTTTCCTAACATCCTATAACCTCTCGAAGATAAGTACGAATATATCTGCACCGATCCGTAAGACTCTATTAGACATGTCCATAACTTGTGAGACCTATATGAACCTAGAGCTCTGATACCATATTGTCACGACCCAATTTCGTATTAAGCCGTGATGGCGTCCAACACCGTTGCTAGACAAGTCGACAACTAATTACCTTAATAACATTTCCATTTGTACTGATTTTCCGTATAGTGATTTTCCTTAACTTACAAGATTTAATACGATACCAATTTAAATTAATAGGTGAAACTAGTAGAAATAATCATAATCAGACGGGTAAAACCCAAAAGCCATCAGTCTACTAATACATGCCAAGATCTAGTGTCACAAGTGTATGGGAAATTTAGTAGATTATACAAAAGAATGTCTATCCTACTGTTTGAAAAGGATTAGACGGGAACCAAAATAGAAGGAAGACTCCTGGATGCTATTGGATGGCTCAGAAGGGGCAGCTCATCGTGGAATCTCGAATCAAGTCAAGGATGCGCACTGGATGTGTCCAGATGCAGCTGCCTCAGATCCTGCACAGTTAAGTGCAGAAGTGTAGAGTGAGTACATAAAACAATATGTACCCAATAAGTATCATGTCTAACATCAAAGAAGTAATGACGAGAGGTCGATTCCGACACTTACTAAGGGCCAACAATATGATAATATGAAATTTAAATTAAACAAGATATATAGAAATAACGATAAAATTCAGAAGGAGAACTAACTAAACAATTCTTCAACATATTTAAGAACCCCAAATCACTTCCTCCATTTAAAACAAATGATCTCTCGAACAATGGATTTATACCAAATATAAAGAGGGTCTTCAGTTCTAATATCACACACAATACCACCGAGGACGTTCGGCCCCATCCAACATAAATATAAATTGTGCACTGCCGAGGGTCGAACAACGTGAACCATATATGGGTCTATTAACCTGACGAGGCGAATGACCCGCTCCCATGAGAGTAGTGGAAAGAATTACCCCGCTCGCGGAATATACTTGTGATGCGGTCAAATATTATTTTTATCAATAATTCATAACCCTTTTCTTGATTCTTTTTAAAATAAAGACAATTCAACTTGAGGCCTTTAAACTCTTAAAATCCTCAACTTAGTTCTATTTACACAATTAGCAAACATAATCAAGTAACGGTGTCCACAAAGCATGGTGTAATCCTAAAACTACCCGGACATAAACAAGAATAGTTTCTATGTACGGACTCTCGTCACTTTGTGCGTACGTAGCCCCCACATATAATAACACATACCAATCAAGTTCACCTATGGGGTAAATTTCCTCTTACAAGGTTAGAAAATAGACTTACCTCATCTCACGCTTATTTCCCAATGCAAGAATGCGCTGAATACTCCAATTTCGATGCCAAATGACTCGAAACTAGTCAAACATTACATGAATTAGTTTATCTCCTCAAACAAGCGGAAAAACTGAGGTATCTAATAGATAAATAAAGCAAATATTAGAGAAGACGGTGAGTGTGAATAGAAAGGATTGGGACGCAAAGTTAGATGATGTCTTATAGGCATACATAACTGCATACAAAACGCCAATTGGGGCATTGCCGTACAAGTTAGTTTATGGGAAGGCATGTCACTTGCCCGTTGAACTTGAACATAAAGCATATTAGGCCATTAAGAAGTTAAATATGGACCTTGAAGTCACAGGCGAGAAAAGACTCTTCCAGTTGAATGAGTTGGATGAGTTCAGGCTACATTCTTATGAAAATGCTAAGCTTTACAAAGAAAAGACAAAAATATGGTATGACAAGCATATCAAGCCGCATCACTTCGATCCAGGCCAACAAGTATTATTGTTAAATTCTAGACTAAGGCTATTTTCTGGGAAGTTAAAATCGAGATGGTCAGGCCCGTTTGAGGTGTTGAGAGTCACTCCTTATGGTGCGATTGAGCTAAGAGATTTAAATGGTGAAAGAAAAGTTTTGGTGAATGGACACAGAGTAAAGCACTATTGGGGAGGAATAATTGATCGTGAGAAGACCAAGGTTGTACTTGCTGATGAGTGAGTGATATTCTGCGTCGTGCCGCGACGTTAAATCAGGTGCTTGTTGGGAGGCAACCCAATTTTTATTACTTTCATAGCTTAGTTTTTTTAATTTTTTTTAGTTAGAGTAGATTAAAGTTTGTATTTTCTTTGTAGGCATAGAAATTATAGGTAGAATGGTGTGAGACATGTAGATTGGATGTATAAAATAATCGGGGGATCGGGATATTGTTTTTTGAAAAAAGAAGAAATCGTCGAAACAACGCCCAGGAAAACACTTCACGCTGCCTGGGGCGCTCAAAATATGTGTAAAAAAATCCCCCAGCGCCAGGCATAGCGTGGAGCATTGGGCTGGGGGTGTCCATGTATATTTTTTATTTTTATTTTTGCTTATTAAATAACTCATACCCATGAAATCCAATCCATATACCCATCTACACTAATATTATAACCCATACTCATCCCCAACTCAACTTAAACCATAAACCAATTAAACCCAAAACACCCACATTCAAAAATCAGAAAAAACACTCCTCTCTCTCTCTATTGTTTCTACTGCATCTTCTTCTTCTTCTTTCTCTCAAAAAATCTCAAGCTCCTCTCTTGTTATCATCTTAAATCCAGGTATGGTTTCTTCTTCTTCTTTTTGTATTTTAATAGGTAGATAACCATGAATTTATCATCTCCCCAATTTCCCTAATCCCCAAATTTTCCCCTATGTTGCTTCTTAAGACTTGTTCTATGGTGGGTGGTCCAATCTTGTGAAAATTATTGTGTTTTTTTGTATACGGAGTAGTAAACTAGAATTTCCTCTACTTCGTTAAAATTTGGGAGGTCCACCATACTCCACCATTGTTAAACTAGAATGCACACACTCCATTCCCACAAGGTGTTTGTGAAAATGTTTGAATGAATATTTAGTGCACCAGTGAAGCCTGAGTAACCGAGTGTATTTGTGTATGAATTTGGGCTATGTGTGGGGTGTGTGGGGATGGATTTACATTCTTGGGAGTTTGGTTTCAATGCACACATGTTGCCCACACCATGTGTCCTATATAATGTATGTTATAGAGTGTTTTAGAGTTAGCTATATTAGTGTAGTTGTAGTAGTTGTGGACATTAATATACCATATGCCACTTGCTTGAATTAACATGAATTCACCAAGCCATGATCACTCCTTATTTGTGTGGCATCGATTAGTGCCTTTTAGCTATTGTGTGGAACGGGGAAGTCTTGAGAACCTGTCACGACCCAAATTTCCCTATGTTGGGTATCGTGATGGCACCTAATCTTAGGGACTAGGTAAGCCTAAAATTTCCACTGAACAACAACAATAATAAAGAAATTTTAAAAAATTTCGAAATAGAATTCTTGGCAGAGTTTACAATTTCCCAAAACCTGGTAAGCTCTACGAAATATTTCTATCAAATCTAAGTACAATTGCCTAGGAATAAGTAAATACAATTGAATAGAAATAAAACAGGAAGGTGACTCCTATAATGACCCGACCGGTTGTTTTGTGTATTCGGACCCTGTTCCCCTAAATAATACTTCCCGTGGCGGCTTTCAGTGATTCATGACTTGCAGGAACGGGTGGTTCGGGATTCGGAAGTGTATAAAGTAATATAGGAACACTTGGTTCCTTAGGATTTGGCTTTTAAGGCCAAGTTTGACTTCGGTCAAAATTCGGAGTAAACGACCTCGGAATTGAGTTTCTCCGATTCCAGTAGCTTCGTATGATGATTTAGGATTTGTGCGTATGTCCGGAATGGGTTTTGGATGACCCGGGAGAGCTTCGACGCCAAATAGAAAAAATAGAATTTCATTAAGTTCATAATTTGGTTTGGAACGTGTTTTTGAGTTATCGAGGTCCGAACGGAATTTCGAGACCGGTAGTAGTTCCGTTATGTCATTTATGACTTGCTTGAAAAATTTGGTGTCATTCCGAGTAGTATAGGTCGGTTCGGCCATTGAAACCAAATTCAAGAACTTGAAAATTTTTAAGTTTGATTCTAGGGGTTTTGAGGAGTGATTTTGAGTTTTAGTGGGGTTTTTGGTGTTCCGAAGGCTCGAGCAAGTCCGTAATATGATTTAGGACTTGTTGAAATAATTGCACGGGGGTTCGGGTGGGCCCAGGTGCCTCCCGAACACCAAACGGGGCCAAAAACCAGCAGTTTCAGCTGCTGGTGCACCAAGTCTAGTGTGACCGCAGGTGCGGTTGCCCAGATCGCAGGTGTGAGACCGCTCCTGCGATTGAGGCCTCGCAGGTGTGACTCCTAGGAGGAAAGTCCTACCTTCGCAGGTGCGGACTCTTCTCCGCAGGAGCGGGTCCGCTGGTGCAGAATTTCTACCCCAGGTGCGATCCCCAGGCTCCTTGCCAAAATCCGCAGGTGCGACCAATGGCTCGCAGGTGCGGGACCGCAGGTGCGGTCCTCGAGCCACAAGTGCGAGGTCACTGAAGGCAGTGAGCCCATTTAATTCGGGACTTAACCATTTTTCACCACTTTCTTCTCCTCCATTGGCGATTTTGAGAGCTTTCAAGAGGGTATTCAGCCTATCTGCTAAAAGGTAAGTAATTTCCATTTAAATGTTAGATTATTACACTAAAACTTAGGTAGATTAACACCTAATTAGTGAAAATCAAAGGGGTTAGGGTGAAAACTTAGGGTTGATGAACTTTAGGGAATTTCACCGCTTTTCTACCATGAAATCATGCAAAAACTATATGTTAATGACCCTTAGGCCATGGGTGAGTGTTTTCTTCGAAAATTTCCGGAATCCGAGCATGTGGGCCCGAGAGTGTATTTTGGGATTTCTTCAAGAAAGATGAATTAGCTAAGCTAGTAAGAGAATGTCATACTTTTGAGTGTATATTACCATATTTATATAATATTTGACTAGTTTCGAGTCCTCGAGTGTAGAGTTTGGAGTTTCGGGCGCGTTCTTGACCCGGGAAGTAGGTTCTACGCGAGGTGAGTCTCCTTTCTAACCTTGTAAGAGAGAATTGTCCCCATAGGTAATTATAAATGATTGAATTGTCCCTATTTGTGGGGGCTACACACGCACGAGGTGACAAAAGTCCGTGCATACCTACTACTATGTTATGCTGGGTAGTCTTTAGGACTCACAAGCATGCTTATATGCCTTACTTGTATCCCTGCATGTATTTCTAGTCGATTATATTCCTTGGAACTAGCATGAGAAAATGGAAGGTTACATTAAATCTTGTTGTTGCCATGATTCTTGTTTTCAAAGTGTGAACTCTATATCTCCTGAAATTCCTGATAAATTCTGTGTATGTATACGAGCACCCGTGTCGCATGTATGATTCGTGAGCGGGGTAGCCTTATATTATGTCAACCACGTCGCACGATCGATTCGCGAGCGAGGTAATAGATGCATCTATGGTTCGAGCCGTTCGAACCTTCAGCAGTGCACATTTAAATTTTCGCGTCGCTTCGGCCGTACACCTCGGCATACTATATGCTATGTATTTGACTGAGAGTCTTATTAATATTTTCAAATGAATTGTTCTATGTGGTAGGGGGATTTGGACTTGTATTAATGTTGTTATTTGACACTTGCGGTAGGTGGTAGTTCATATACTTGATATTCCATGTCTACTTGATTTCCATAATTGCTAATCCTGATTAAACCTGTTTAATTATATTATTGCTAATGACCCTAGTGAGTAATACGTCTACCTCTCGTCACTACTTCTTCGAGTTTAGACGGGATACTCACTGGGTACATATTGTTTATATGTAATCATGCTACGCTTTTGTACTTAATTGTAAAGGTTCTGAGGTTGGTGCATCTGGTTATCATACCGGAGCGCGATCGTGAGAGTACTTACTGGACTAGACTACACGGTGAGCTGCTTTTCCCGGCGTTCCTCCGCAGCACTGTGGAGTTTCTATTATTTTTGGATATTTTTGTCTACCCCTTTTAGACAATTGTATATTTATATTGTCTACTCTGTATATTCCACTAGTCGCCTGTGGACTTGTGACACTAGGGCTTGGCACGTGTAGTTGGTTTTTCTAATATTTTTGGCTACACTACATATGTTGGCAAACGATCTTTTGAGTTCATTTAATCAAGTTGCATCACTTGACCGTTTTCTTTAAATGATTCTAAATCTAAAATTTATCAAGCACTTAAATATTTAAATAAGTAAAGTAATCTCGCTAGTAAACTGATGTTGGCTTGCCCGACTCCGGTGTTGGGCGCCATCACGACCTGAGTTAGAATTTGGGTCGTGACAACTCCGAAGCCTGCGAACGCAGCAGCAGGTTACGCTGAGTCTCCTCAGCAACGATCTGCGCAGCTAGCAACAACCATAACCTGAAGCTGCACACAAAAATGTGCAGAAGTATAGTATGAGCACACCAAAGGGGTGTCCAGTAAGTATCAAGACTAACCTCGGTGAAGTAGTAACGAGGACTAGCCAAGACACCACCAGTCTAATAAGTAAAAAGGAAAGATGTATAAATGACCGATCCAAAATATCTATATAAAGATTTCTCAATGTAATTAACGATACGATCGAATAATACGGAAGATAATTCAATAATCACGATCAACGAACAACATAATAGAAATACGCAAAGAGAATGCAAAGGATGCAATCCAAATGGCGGGAACTACAACCTAACAAAAACACAAGCAACTCAGCACTACATCAATTTATTCACGTCGGTCCTTAGCCAATGACTCAATAAAACTGGTCAAACTTTCGAGTGAAAACCTTTAAATCGTGAGTTCATTTTGAAAACTTTAAAGATATAATCATTTCGGAATAGAGAAATATATTCTTTGAAACATACTTTCTCTGAATGTATATTTATATATTTTTATAAAGAGAAATCTTTATAACATAGTCTCTTCAAATACGGGATGTTCAAATGCACTTTTTCAAATACTGCTCTTTCAAGTATCATTAATATATGTGATGTTCAAAATATATTTTCCCAAGTACTGCTCTTTCAAATATCATCAAAACACGTGATGTTCAAAATATTTTTTCCCAAGTAATGCTCTTTCAAATATCATCAAAATACGTGATATTCAAAATATATTTTTTCTAAGTACTACTCTTTCAAATATCATCAAAATACGTGATGTTCAAAATATATTTTTCCCAAGTACTGCTCTTTCAAATATCATCAAAATACGTGATGTTCAAAATATATTTTTCCCAAGTACTGCTCTTTTAAATATCATCATTCTGCAAGACAAATGTTTTCCAAATATACTTTAGAAAAGAAATCCTTTAGACATAACTTTTCCTGGAGATAATTGCTTTTCAACTATACTTTTCAAATATATATATTTATATCTTTCGATTCAAATCTGCTCAATCATAAACTACCGGAACTCAGTCCGCGACTCAGAATTTGTCATGCAATGAAATATTGGGGGAAAGCTCTCGGATCTCTGTCCGTAGTCCCAATTTAAATATGCGATGCAGCATATGGGGAAAGCTCCCGGATCTCTGTCCCTAGTCCCAATTTAAATATGCGATGCAGTACAGGGGAAATCTCCCGGATCTCTGTCTGTAGTCCAAATTTAAATATGTGATGCAGTACAAGGGGAAAGCTCCCAAATCTGTGTCCGTAGTCCCAATTTAAATATGCAATGCAGTACAGGGGGAAAGCTCTATGATCTCTGTCCGTAGTCCCAATTTAAATATGCAATGCAGCCACTAAGGAAAACAACCAGAATGCGACATAAACAACATATATTGACACAACCGACGAGAAAGCAAACAAGGCCGAATACAAAGTGCGATGCGCAAATCAATACAAAGACTTAAATCACAAAAGTGTTAACAACTCGCTCATAAGAAGTAACCACTGAGAGGAATGCCAATCACAAATAGAGAACAACATAACGAGGGGAAAACAAGAAAAATATAGCAACAATTCTATACATTCAAGTTCGCAACCAAGAAACCAAATCATCCCGGCAAGGGAATCAGCTATAACCAATCTCACTTAGACAATTATCTTCACCGATAAACTCAGTTTGAACAATGCTCAGTAAATAGGCAGCATATGAAGGAAGATATAGCATAACGGTAGGAAAAAATAAAGTCTTCATTTAAGTCAATTAAGATCATATAAGAAACAAGGAATTCTAGTCAAGTACTTCTAACTTGAATAGGAGGAGATGAGATTAGGAATCAGGAACTCATATATAACAAGTTCAATTCATATACGGGGAACATAAGGACCCAAAACTCCCTAAAGCGAAATCTATTTACAAATAAGTTCGAGTACACACTCGTCACTTCGCTTACGCGGACTACAATCAACATAGAAGACTCAATCCTAAGGGTAGTTCTGTATTAGTAAAAAAAGAGTTTCACACGTAAGCCAGCTTTTGACAACTCAGCTAGTCACGTAGACACAAGAAAATGCGATAGCTGGACGTGACTCTTTGAAGAGATACGGTACAAAGAGGCACAATTCAGTAAACCCACGAACTTATCAGCCACGGGAAACTCAACTTGATCAAAACGGGAGAGAGGCACGGTCAGAATGAATCTAGACAAAGCTACAAGCAGATTCAGGGACTCACAAATGATTACTCGAACGTTATGTAACTGAACCCCAATTACCGTTATCCTTTGTAATGCCTCATTAATGTCATAATTAGCCATTAGTGAGTAACCATACCAAGAACCGTAGGTTATAAGAATCTCCTATATAAGGGAGGGGAATACAGCTTGTAAAGGCATCTGATTCTCGAATACAATCAACATCGATCTTATATTTCTGCAATATTTTTTGTTATTCATTTTCCCATTATCTTGATTATCAGTAACCCGTATTCATATTAAAAATAAACTTTAGTCAAACGGTCTAATTCTTTGGTTAAACAAATTGGTTCCGTTAACGGGAATCTGATAATCTTTGTTTACTTTCCAAGTGATATCCTTTGAATTATGTCAAATCCCAACGATAACAACCGGCAAAGAAGTGGAACCCCAGTTCCATCACCTTCAGGAACCCCACATGGTTCGAGGGAACAATCCCCAGAAAGATCCAATAACAACAATGGTGATAATGATCAAACTGTGGAACAAGATCGTGTAAAGCAAATGATTGCAGAGTATGTGAGCCAAGCTTTGCAAGAATTTGCGAGAGGATTACCGGCAGCGTTACCTACACCGCCGACGCCACCCCCCAATAACACCATCACCATGGAAAATCCTCAATCTGGGTTAGCAAACTCAGGAAGAGGAGATACTCCTAATGAATCTCTCGAAACGAGACCAGGTATATCTAATAACTCAGAATTACAAAATTTACTGCTAACCATGCAGAAACAGATGAAGGAGCAGAACGATCGCATCGAACAAATTCCTGGTGTACCACATGTCATCAAAGGCATCGATGTTGATAGATATTCTCAACAACCTTGGAATCCAATTGCGGCACCTTTGCTTATACCCAAGAAGTTTAAAATGCCTGACGTTCCCAAATATGATGGAACAACTGACCCACGCGACCATGTGACTGATTTCACTACTGGGGTAAAAGGCAACGACTTAACGAAACAAGAGATTGAATCAGTCCTTGTCAAAAAATTTGGGGAAACACTTACCAAAGGGGCTCTAACCTGGTATTCTCTTCTCCATGAAAATTCTATTGACTCTTTTGCTGAGCTTGAAGATTCGTTTATAAAAGCACGCTCTAATGCACAAAAAGTTTAGAAGAGAATGAAAGACATATTCAAAATAAAACAAGGAGACATGGAACTACTCCGTGAGTTTGTAGACAGGTTTCAACGAGAAAGAATGCAGTTGCCCAGGGTGCCTGATAATCCACCAGGCGACTTAAGGAGAATCTAAGGAAATTCCCCGCCACAACATGGAACGATGTATATAACAGGTACATTATTAAAATCATAATAGAAGAAGATATCATTGCTCGCTCGAAAGATGAAGATCGTTCCAGATCTAGACATCCTGAATCAGATAGAAGATCAGGTAAAAATAGGTACGATCCTTACTTAGGACCCTGGGGACGCGATATCCACTCCAGGTTCGAAAACACTAGGTTGAACTATAGACCACAATGACGGGATGTAGTCTCATCCTCGTCTAGATCTAGAAAAGATTGAGATGAACGACCTAGAGGTAGTACTCAAATTGGGGATCATACCTTTAATATAAGTACTACTGAACTTGTCTCAATATTGAAGAACATGGGAGACAAGGTTAAGTGGCCCAAAGAGATGTGGTCAAATCCAAGTAGAAGAAACCCAGATCACTGGTGTGAATTTCACAACGATCATGGGCACAAAACTACGGATTGTAGATTTTTACAAGGTGAAGTAGAAAATTTGTTAAAACAGGGCAATTTAACAGAATTGTTTAGCAATAAAGGTAAACATGCATACATGAGGAACAGGCAGGAGCCCCCAAAGCCTCCTTCTCCAAAACGAACCGTTAACGTAATACACGGGGGTGAAGAAGTAAACGGAGTGATTTGCAAAACAACCACAAAGTTCATAATTACACACGGGAAACGTCCTTGTGAAGAAGACGATATAACCGTCGATGATGCAGATAGTAGCGGATTAATGCTTCCACATAACGATGCTCTGGTAATATCTTTACTTATTCATGATACTAACGTGAAAAGAGTGTTGATTGATCCAGGCAGTTCAGTCAATATCATTTTGCTAAGAGTCGTGGAAGAAATGCTTCTGGGGGATCAAGTTCCCAAAAGCACGAGCCATATCAGGGTTTAATAACTCTACAATTATAACAAAAGGAGAAATTGAGCTTAGCACTTATGCTGAGGGGGTGATCAAAAGAGCTATTTCCAAGTCATAGATACTCACATGGCTTATAACGTGATCATTGGAAGACCATGGATCCACGACATGAAATCTATACACTCCACGTTGCATCAAGTAATTAAATTTCCCTCTGAATGGGGGATTCAACAAATCAAAGGAGATCAATAGACCGCAGAAAATATAAATTCTGTGGTACACTACAACAAGAAAATAGAGGTGGAAGAATTACGAGATAAGGAAGTCTCCCAAGAAGGTATCACCGCTCAAACATGCATGGAAGAAATTACTGCTCAAATAGGTACGGAAGGTATCATTGCTGAATTAGGTACGAAAGAAAATGCATACGAGAAGGAAAATCAAGTTACCACGGAAGGTATACTATACCACACAGAAATAGATTCCAGACCGGACGTCATTCGTGAACCGGAGGAAGATGATAACATCAAAACAACTATGGAAGAGCTAGAATCTGTTCCATTATCCGAACAAAAGCCTGAGCAGAAAGTGTATATAGGCACGAGGCTAGACTCCGCTCGAAGAGGTAAGTTAATTGGTTATTTAAAGGCTAACGAAGACTGCTTTGCGTGGTCCCACTCAAATATGACAGGCATTCCACCATAAGTGATGACTCATAAACTAAATGAAAATCTATCTTTCGTACCTGTTAAACAGAAGAAAAGAAAGCAAGGACCATTCAAGAACCAATTGATTGACGAAGAGGTACAGAAACTCTTGAAGNAAACACCGTGGTAGTACCTAAAAAGAATGGCAAGTGGAGAGTATGCGTAGATTATACTGATTTAAACAAAGCATCCCAAAGATTCATTCCCATTGCCTCATATAGATAAAATGATTGATGCCACCGCAGGTCATGAACTATTAAGCTTTCTAGATGAATATTTTGGTTATAATCAGATTAAAATGGATCCTCTAGACGAGGAAAAAACCTCCTTTATCACGAATAGGGGGACTTATTGTTATAAAGTCATGCCTTTTGGCTTAAAAAATGCTGGATCCACCTATAAAAGGTTAGTGACCAAGATGTTCCAAGAACATCTGGGAAAAACGATGGAGGTTTACATTGATGACATGTTGGTAAAATCAACACAAGCACAAGACCATTTCCAGCACCTCTCTACTGCTTTTGATATTTTACGCAGGTATAATATGAAGTTAAATCCAGAGAAATGCGCTTTTGGAGTGCAATCAGGCAAATTTTTGGGTTTCCTTGTATCAAACAGAGGAATAGAGGTAAATCCCGCTCAAATTAAAGCCATAGAGGAAATACCTGATGTCTTAACAAATAAAAAGGAAGTTCAAAGACTGACAGGGAGAATAGCAGCTTTGGGTAGGTTTATTTCTAGATCTTCCGAAAAAAGTTTTAAATTCTTCTCAGTTCTCAAAAATCAGAATCAGTTTGAATAGACTGAAGAGTGTCGGCAAGCCCTCAAGAATCTGAAGATTTATCTATCGCAACCACCACTGCTTTCAAAGCCAAAAGAAGGGGAAAGATTGTACATCTACCTGGCTGTCTCAGAAATTGTTGTAAGTGCAGTATTGGTAAGAGAAGAAAAAGGTAAACAATCACCTATCTATTATGTAAGTAAAACTTTGCTAGATGCTGAGACTAGATATCCACATCTGGAAAAGTTAGCCTTAGCTTTAATAATGGCATCTAGAAAATTACGACCCTATTTTCAATGCCACCCAATCACTGTTGTGACCTCATATCCTTTAAGAAATATTCTGCACAAACAAGAATTGTCAGGAAGATTAGCCAAGTGGGCCATAGAATTAAGTGCGCATGAGATAATCTATCAGCCTAGAACTGCAATTAAGTCTCAAATACTAACTGATTTTGTTGCTGACTTTAGTAATAACATTGTATCTGAAGTAGAAAAAGAGTTAACACTCTTTAATGGTGTTAATCCAGGCCTGGACCTTGTTCACCAATGGTTCTTCAAATATAAAAGGCGCCGGCTTAGGCATAGTCTTGATATCACCCACGGATGAAAAGACACGACAAGCTATAAAGTGTTTCCTATCACTAACAATGAAGCAGAGTACGAAGCTATTATTGCAGGGCTTGAACTTTCACGGGAGCTCTCAATCGAACAAATTGTGATCAACAACGACTCCCAACTGGTAGTAAATCAGATATAGGGGACTTACATCGCTCGAGAGACTAGAATGCAACAATATCTTGAAAAATCACGAGAGCTCGTGAGACAATTCAAAACATGGAAGGTAGTGCAAATAACTAGAGAGGAAAATGCAGAGGCGGATGCATTAGCTAACATCGCAGCAGTCACGGAAGTAACAAATAAAGACAATACAATTTTCGTTCAACTATTTCATTCAATAATAGACCAGGACAGGAATGAGGTAACTTTCAACAACCTAACCTGAGACTGGAGAAACAAAATTCTTAATTTTTTGCAGAATGGCACCGTACATGAAGACAGGAAAGCGGCTCAAGCGCTACGCCGCAAAGCTGCACGGTACTGCCTTATTCGCAACTTACTTTATCGCAAGATGTTCGGAGGACCCCTAGCTAAATGCCTTGGACCTAACCAAACGGAATTTGTGATGAAAGAAGTCCACGAAGGACACTGTGGAAATCACTCAGGGGCGAGATCCTTAGTGAAAACACTAATCAGAGCCGGATACTATTGCCCTATAAAGAGGAAGTCGAGAATTTCGTATCCAAATGTGACAAGTGCCAAAGGTTTGCCAATAACATGC